>CM019755.1:16128764-16213468 GCA_009761765.1 Phenacoccus solenopsis | reverse complement strand
GTAGGCAACGTTGCGGAGCGGCGGTGAGCGGTTACGCCGCAGCCGCACTCGGCGTAACAGCGTCGTACCGCTCCCTTCGTTTCGATTTATCGGCGAGCCGCGTCCGTTCGCGTTGAGACACCGAATTTCGGGGTATCGCGGACTAAAGCGTTTAATTTGCGAGCTCTCGTTGCTGTGCGGTAATAGGCGTTTTGTTAACTTCGCTCGCATCAGACTAGTTGAGATGATCGAGGCGCCAACAAAAAAAGGAGCTTTTAAAAGGATGTATACTGCTACTGGTGCACTGTGTTATGTTTTCTATTTTCGTGTTCGCCACCGCCAGTAATATATGAAGCGACATAATGAAAGATCCATGAAACTAAAGCTACAGGGAATTTAAAAATACGTGTTGGATGGGACTAATGACTAAAATATGTAATTTTTATTTTCATTATTTCGTCAATACTACAATTACAATGAACTAAAAAAAAACTCATTTAAGTGACCATTCCCCTTTCACATTTCTCTAGGCGTATAATTCATCAAAGTGATTTAGCCACATGAGAGTCGCTTATGGGCAACATTGGTGACTAAGATGGGGATTGGAACCCCCAAACAATACCTCGCTATATCTCCTCGAGGATTAGTCGTGTAGGCCAAAAATAGCTCAGTGCAATTTTGTTCTGCACTAAATTTCCTACAAACTTGATATGAATATTTTTTGGTACGACTTATAGGCGAAGAATTATTCGATGAATTTTGTACCATAGCTCGGTTCCATTACATCTTTCATTCAATTATTATTTTTATTTTAAAAATAAATCAAAAATTATAAAAATATTAATAAAAAAAATTCATATATTGTCGTGGCTTTCATAGAAATCTTTTACGTGACATTTTTTTCGAAAATACGTTTTAGGGCTTGTTGGATTAGTCTTGATGATCTGCATCGATTAAAAAAAACTCCTACATGTTTAGTTGACATTTTCATCATTAAAAGCCAATAATTAATGTCTCCTATGTGAGTCAGCTGTACAGAAAAGGATGTTGTTTTTTTTTGTTCCTCTGTGAAATATAGTTTTTAGCGCAAAGGAGGTTTTTATGAAAGCAACGACGATATGTATAATTGATATGTGTGTTATTTAAATTAATTCTAAATCCACATTCAATTGAAAAGCTAATGAGACATTATACAGGCGAATGAAAAATTCATACACAACGACTTGCGACTACATACCAACCCAATCATAATGCTACGAATATCTCAGACTACTCCTCTCACCCTAATTACGTATAGACCTATAGAGATGAGGAGTTGAGCGAGTGTTTGGAATTTTGTACTTAGGAACTCTATTACAGTTTAATCAATTATGCTTTGTGAAGTTACATATTATGTAAATGAAAAATGATGCATTCGTACAACAACTCGTGACTATATGCTAACCCAATCATAACTCTATGGAGGTCTCAACGCTCATCCCTACCTAAGCATGAATATTCCTGAAAGAACACAAATGAAGTTAACAGGTAGATGGAATATGTTATACAAGATTATGTAGCATATTAATCACATCTCACTTTCATGAAAATATTCACAATTAGGTAGGTATGTACTTGGGGGTAAGATGAGGGGGCTGAGACCTCCGAAAGGTAACTGTTGGGTTGGTATGTGGTCACAAGTCATTATACATACATTTTTCATTCGTATATATAATGTCATATAGCACAACTGAAATCGATTTTAATGGATCCTATGAAGTACTAAATTTCAAACTTCCCTAACTCCCCACCTACGGTTTGTATAAAAAAAAATGTCATACAAAAGTTGTAGGAAATTTAGTGTAGAACAAAAGTAAATTAAGCTAATTTTTCCCCACGATCAACCCCTGAGGAGATATAGGAGGAAAATCGTCTCTTGAGGTTCCAATCACCCTGTAGACTACCCTCACCACACATGAATGGGAACTTTTAGAATGTTATTATTGGAGCTAGTCTCCACATTCTTACGAAAAAAAAATCTAGGTTGGGAATTTTTCCCATAAAAAAGTCGAGATTTACTGAATCAAAATTAAATCTACTCCTAAGAGACATTATCAGTGGTCACGTGGTTGGAGAATCATAGATTAAGAAGAGTCTTTTCGATGAAAACTTTTTACTGCATATTTGTTTTCTGCACTTTCTTCACCAACATAATAGTCCCGTCTCGCATCAGAGACGATCTTTCCCCTCCAAGAGGGCCGGGGATACATATGCACTAAAGTGCAGTGGAATGATTTTTACTTTTTTTTTTTTAATTAAAGGGTCATTCTGCTTGATTATTGAAAAATTACCTCTGCAGAAAGTAAAACAAATTTCTTCCCACTAGGTTAATATCAACAGCCCCATAATTGGGTCAAAGTTTGAAAATTTATTATTTTTTGAAATTTGAAAAAAGTACTTTTTAGCAATTTGAAAATTTTTGATTCAAAGATCAAATTGCATTCCCAACATCAAAAAAAGTTTTGAGTATCAATTTTTCCATCATTCGAGGATCTCAAAAATACCTAAAATACATTAAGTAATAAAATCACGGAATCAACAGAGGAGGTACATAGAAAGGATGTATTTGAGGTGGAAATACAAATCATTTAGGGGCTGGGTAGAAGAATTAGGATAAGGGATTGTAAACGAGACAGTTTGATTAAAGAAGAGGATTTGGACAAAACCATCCTTTACGAATTTAAATTCATTTTTTTTTTAGCTGTTAGTTAAGTGTTTTTCTCACAATTTGCTCATAAGGCTGAATCTGGAGGCACTTAAATATAATAGTGAATGAATAACTAAGCAAACAAAATTACTAAAAATTCAATTAATAAAATATTCAATTATTTTTTTGAAAATTTCATTAAAAAAATTCTCAAGCTAATAATTAACCTTACGTAACAAAGGTACCAAACAACTAGGACGGAATAAATTTTGCTCCTTTTTCGAAAATCGATAGCGGGCAAGCAAACGAAGTCGTCCACAAACCAACCGTACGTTCAAGGAAAATTCTACTTTCTAGGTCAAAATTCATCTACTGGCGTTATACTCGATTGGGGTCAAATTTTGAAAACTCCAATGTCCTTTTTTAAATTGGATTTGGAGGGAACCCAATTTTTTTGGGTTTGCAGTTATACTTTGTTGCCTCATCGCAGAAAAATGGTGATCTATTCTTTTTTTTATGGTATTTAGAGATCTTAATAAAAATTATTCATTTCTTTTGAACGCAATATTTTAGGATTTTTTTAATAATAATAATAACTGGATAACTGATAAAAGTAATAGGCAAAGTGAGATTCACTACTGCCTTTGGAGACTCTGGTTCGGAAATATTCATAAACTTAGCCCTTTAGGGGTTCGAAAAGTGCCACACAGTGTACCTTTGAAAGATGAAAATGTACCGAAATTTGCCTTCCAAAACTCAAAAAGCTAAAATGAATCCACATCATAAATTGAATTCAATAATTGTCCATTTTATAACTTTGTTGCAATTAAAAAAAAAGTATAGAACGAATTGAAAAAATTTCTCGGCACCTTCAGTACTTTAAAGATTTGTGACCAAATTCTTTCAGAGTTTTAGACGATAAAATATTACATCTTGATCGTAGATAACTTCTAAATTTCTAAAACTCGAACTTCTGCAATTTTCAGTGGAAACAAGAGAAAATTATGTTTTCTAAATATGATTCACTGCTCCACAAAACTCGAATTATGACTTCATTTTCTGCTGATTTACAATCAGGGATTTTCTAAGAAGTAGAAATCATTCTCCATTCGAGTACAAAAATAAGACGATGATAATAAAAAATGAGACAGTAAGGCTCATCTAAAGGCATTTGGTATTCTTCATTCTTGTGGTTTTCTTCATTTTCGATTTTTCAGTTTCAATTTTTTTTTTTTTTTTGACGCCGTGTACAGCCCTGTGGCTAGAGGCGTTTTTATTTTGGATATCTTAAATTGTGGAGTATAGTGAAACAGATTGTAAGAATTTAATTACGTTGGTGATTTTTACCGGATCATTAGCAAGGATGATTTCTATTATTTGTAATGCAATAATTTTTCCAAATTTAAGAATATCAATCAAGGAAATAAAATTGCCAACATAAGAAAAATATAAGACTTGATAACGAATTCAAAAAAAAGAAAAGTCGAAATAAACCTCAAAGAGCTTCGTGATTTAAAATGCTTCGTAGATAAGAAATGAAAGAAGCTTATTCTAGATATCATCATAACCACAATCACCTATTTTGCACCACTGGTTCAGTTATTTCCCAAGAGTTAGTTTTTTCGTATTTTCACTCCACTTCACAGCCAACTTGAAGGGCTGCATTCTCGAGAAATTACAGGCGCGTTTTAAAGTATGTTTATCTTTAACACGAGGACTTCAACTCGAGTGTTCGAAGCGTTTAATTGCTCTATAAATGAAAATTATCTATACGATAAAATTTCAAACCACGGATAATAGCACCACTTTAATGGTATTGGTTCGTGTCGTAAACTCCCTTTAAAGGCGTATACTTCGATACTTCCCCTTTATTTGGTTTCCCACCTATTTATTGGTCATCGGAGCTTACATCGTGGAAGAAAAACAATCTACCAATGATATTAGTGATGAATACAAATTACCTTTTGGTTTGAATTACAATAAATTTTATTCAAATTAAAAATTCAATTAATCTACGTTCTCATTTTTCATACACGAAATGGAAGAAAATCGAATTTAAATAGATCTAAGCGAATAAAATAGATAAAAATGAAATTAGAATGAATGAATGATCTATGAAAAAAATGAAGCGTGTTTTAAATGATGACAATACATACACTAAGCCATCGCAATTCGCACAAATATCACCTCGTTTCGCCAAATGACATGTAAATCGATCACACCTGTTCGATGCTCCCTCGAAAATCATTTTTCACCGCCTTCACCCTATAATTACACGTTACCTCGTCTGGTATAACGTTTCGACACGACCTTAAGTACCATCAATCATGAAGAATTTTACACCCATTTTCAGCTAAGCGAAGTCGCATAAATTCGCGAACAAAAAAAAAAACACTAAGAAAAAATTCTGCTCCGCCAAGGCTAATTACCGAAAGCGAAGGAAGACTCGGTTTTTTCAACGTTACATCGTTTATCTCGCTGTAACATCTTGTTCGCTCACAATAGCGAATTTTAAACGTAAACTATTAGCATTTCAAGGTCACCGTACACCAAAAGGAAATACACAATCATATAAAATTTCGAATTCAAAAACATAAGCGTGAAAGATGAATGACGGATGAAAAGCAATATGCAAACACAAATCATATAAATCAAATTTCTCATTCAATCGACACAGACAATGGGATAATGCTAACAGGGCATTTATAATGGAAGTCGATGCGTTTTCGCGACCATATTTTCGAAACACATTCGCTTTCCTGGCTTGACCTAGTTCGCTGCTAGCTCCGGTAAACCTTGTACTTTCGTTTTCTACGTATCCTTTACCTTAGCCTAGGATATCGGAACCATTCTGTATCGGTGTTAGAATAACGACGAAAAATCAACCGTATTCCAGCTCTTTCCATCCTTCAGCTCAGCTCGTCGCTTGGAACACCGAATGAAGAAAAATTCTCGCTAGAGAATACCTCTAACTAACGTAAAAGGAGAAAAAAAAATGGTAAAAGAAAAACCTACCTTACTTAGGACGAAGAACGTGGAATATATTAACTCTTCGAACGAAAACGAAAAGGTAAAAAAAACACGACTCTTCTCCTCCCACTGTAAGTAAGATTCCATCAATTCACACAATGGGTAATATTTTTCTGCCTCTGACACTCGGTACGGCACTTCCCTTTCATGATAGTGGAAGTGGTCCGGTCTGGTTGCTTATTGTTCTGCGGTTTCGTCAGGTAAGTTTTACAAGCGTAGAGAACTTTGAAAACTCAACGAGTTGTCTCCTATCGAAGCGAATATCTGCGAGAGAATCGTATTCTGGGGTAAATTTCGAGATAATTTAGCCCTATTTCACAATCGCCTAATTAGCTTTGCGTCGCGTGTATTCCGGGAATAATTTCACGCTTCGTTAAGTATTCTTTAAACTAAATACGTGTAATCCGTTCCCTGACGTCTACATCAAAAGTCACACCTCTCTTCAACCATGACCCTACCATCGTCGTCGAACACTCCCTGTTCCCTGGTCTTCTTCGACTCTAGCATGCATGTACCTATGCAAGAGGGGGAACCATCTCAGACGCTCTCTTTGGTGTTGAACGCGAAATAGTTATCTAATTTAACCAGTTTTGCGACGTTGCCAAGTTCCACTTCGAATGCACTTTCGTTGTAGAAAAATTTCAGTACAGTCGTTGCGTTGGAATTTTCACACACACCATCGAGCTTCGCTAAGCTGCGTAATTGGCGAACTAGGTGGGAAAATGCGGTTTCGATTTTCCCAAACTCGTGAACGAAATTATGATATCACTTATGCGCATAAATCAGATTAAAAGTGCAATACAAAACCAGACTGCGTATACGCGATACATGAGTGTTAAATATGTTCGTTGAAGTACGATACGAAAATTTGATGGTAATCTTCAACTCCTTATGCTCTTGAAAAAAGACTAACCTTTCACCCTTCATAAAATAATGCGATGAAATGGGTAAATTTACGATACTTTGGCGGTAATAGGAATTGGTAACTATCGAATGATTTCACATTTAAATTTCCTCACAGATTCGCATCCTGCTCGGAATCGACGTACGCTCCTCGAACAGGAGAAATCGATAAATCAGCAGGAAGCTCGAGATCGTGAGATGTAGCGACTTGAACGCGTGCTGAGAATTTTATAAATCGACCAGTCATCCAGTGAAGACATGAAACGAGATTGACCACAAACAAGAATATTCACTTTCGTGTATGGAAATCGTTACAAACTATTGAAACAAAATGCAGAAAGAGTTCCTTAATTTGGCAATTAATTGCGTAGATATAATTTTCTTTAATGGATATTTATTTTTGTTGCTTGTTTTTTCAAACAGAAAATATCGTAAATTTTTTAAAAATCTATAATTATTTCTCATTTTCGATAGTCAGAAAATGTAGTAAACGAAGAAGAATGTATCAAATTATTAATCGATATAATTGTCAATAATCGATATTATAAACTATGATAACTTTATTTAAAAATACGTCGAATTTTAAATTAACAGCAAAATAGATAATTTTTTTGGTATTCCATAATTTAAATTTTTACTATTGAGTGATATTTGAGATCATTATCAATATGATCTATTTTTAGCATTTTCAAATTTTTCATAATTATAAAATATTTCAATGTTTATATTAAAAAAAAGGGATGCAAATCTTCAAATAGTATTTTTTTAAATTTCAATAATTAACACCTAACATTTTCACTTTTTGACATTCAATACTTCAAATGTTAAGAAATTCATATTTCAAATTTTCAATTGTTAATATTATCGATTTTAAAAAATTTCGAGAAATGCAACAATACACTATCGATACTCGATGCTTCAAATTTTTTATGATGAAAATATTCCATTGTTGATTAAAAACACTGATTTCTTTTCGATATCGATAATTAAATTTTTGATCACCAAGTACCATAAATACTACATAAAACTATCGATAATCGATTGTTAAATTTTTGGTGACAATACCGTATTTAGAATTTTCAAAGGTATAACAGATATTTTCAATTCTTGCTTTTTGATACCTACTCGATATTGGTTATTTTCGACTATCGATATACGATATTTCAAACTGATGACTATCGACTATCGATATTCGATATCTCAAACTGTTGACTATCGACTATCGACTATCGATATTTCATATTTTTCTAATTATCGATAATCGATTTTTAAAATTTGGAATTTCCAACTATCGATACACGATATTTTGCATTTTCGACTATCCATATTCAGTATTGATTTTTCGACAATCGATACTAAAAAATTTTGAAGCACTGATTATCGATATTCAATATTTCAAAATTTCGACTATCGATATTATAAATTGAAGAAATTTTTGAAAATAATAAATTGAATTATCGATAATCGATATTTCCGATTGTTGATTACCGATATCTCGAATTTTCAATTATCGATATCATAAAATCTAGAGATTTTAGATAAACGATAAATATTATCGATTGCTGAAATTTTCGATTCATGAGAAATATTCAATTTTCGATAAAAAAAAAAATGCTCGAATTAGTTATTTCAAATTTTGAATAAATTTAAACATGAAATTGCCTTTTTTGAATTTTCACTCCTTTAAATTTTATTGATCTATGTTGAAATTTTCAATAACTGATATTCGTATTAAATATCGACGGTCGAAAAAAATCACGCAATCTTTATAAAAACACGGCGAGTCGTACTGCTCTACAAAAACTGGATAGCAAACTTGAATGATAGAAATTCATCGAGATTAAGCATTACGTATCGACGAACTACATAGAAATCGGCGTCCAAATCGCACGCTATCTGACTTAACATACGACGAGGAAGTTGGAAAAGGTCAAAAACCATCGCCCACACGAAAAGCACGATGAAGCGGGCACTTAAAGGTACGCTGATTTTCAACCACGTAGCTAATTTCTTCAAAGGTATCGACAAACAGGTCATTAAAACTTACCCGTTCGTTTCGTCACGATCGGTGGTGAAAAGTCGAAGATAGTGTCTAAGGTCAAGAACCGTATACTGGTATGTTTGCAATACGGTTTGAAAACGCGTTATTTATTTTCTTCGATGTTTGTAAATCGCGACGTCGGCGTCCAGCGTGAACGTGGCATTCGAATTTGTCGAATTTCACCGGCCTCCCCGCATTCGCGTACCATGTGGAAACTGGCTCTTTTTGTGGCACCGGTTAGCCTTCGTACCTCGAACATGTTTGGAAAATCGTTCGCATTTCGAAACGTTAATCCGACTCTAATTTTAAACCAGTTCTAACGCACGATTCCTTCGCCCCTGGTCGCCGTTTTACCAAAATGAAAAAATCAATTATTTTTATCGCGCTTTCCGTCTCACTCCATACGAGCATGGTGTACCGAAAGCCAGCTAGGGTGGCGCGATAAACCCTTATTACACTTCGAAACGCGTACCGTATATAAATAACCCGCTGGCACTAAAACAAACGCCGGAAACGCTCGCCGGTCCATAAACATCAGCTATTCGAATTTACGCTACCCAACATCTCGTGCCATAGTACTTTTGTAAATTATACGAAAAATTTTCCAAACCCGGAGATAACTCGCAATATCAGAGAGTGCCATCGTACAATGGAAATTCGCACCCGATATACCCATTGAATACAGGGGTTCGAGCACTCGAGTGTTGAACCGATCGTTAATTTCGCCTTTATTGTCATCGAATCAACGAATTTTCGTCACCTTTATCGGGCTCGTTTTACGCTGCCGAATGATCGATGGATTCAAACAGTAAGCAATTCATGCGTACCTAGCGTTCTTTGTGATACTCAGTACGTACACGCTCGTACGTATACGCCATGGTAATTTCGAGGTTCGACTTAGTAAATAGAAATTAATTCAGGGTTCGCTGATACAGGTATTGAACTTTCGACGAACTGGTTTTATATACGTTCTTTAATGCGTTTTTAATGTTGAAAAATTCAAGGTATTGTATAACGTTGGGGCAATTAAGCTAAAAATGTTCAACACTCCGTGGTGGGAGATGGAAACCAATGCACCAGCATTTTCTCAAATCATAATCATATATCATGAAAAAAAAAAACAAAACTCGAGGGAATTTGATAATAACGCGGAAAATGAAATAAATATTCGTTAACTGATAAAAGGTTGAACTCGACATCACATGATAATAGAACAAATATCCGAATACTCACATCATCTATAAATTTGAATAAGAAAAAAATTACAGAAATGATTGAATATCGTTTTACAAGTAATTCAGGCTTGTAAGATATACATATAACATGATTTTTTTTTTTTGGTGAAGAAAGTGGAAATGCCTTCAAATTTTAAGAGTGACCTCTAATTTCCAGAAAAAATTCGAAATTTTTTTTTTAGAGATTCTCAAAAAATAGTGTTTCCACCTGTATTAGGCAAAGAGAGGCTCCTACGACAAAAATAGTTCAGAGCTAAAATATTCTTCTCTTAACTTCACACTAAATACATTCTCTTACATTTTTTATACAAGAGAGATGAGTAACCTCCACAAATTTACTTGAAGCCTTATAAATTATAATTCAGTAAATCTAGCCCACATAAGCATGGAGACCTACTCCACTAACAACATACTAAAAGTCCCCATTGCTAGTGATAAGAACCTTACAAAAAAAAACAGATTTTTGGATAATCTCCTCAGGATTTCATCGTAGGGCAAAAGTAGCTCAGGGCAATTTTGTACTACATTAAATTTCTCACAACTTTCATTGGAAAATTTTTTCAATACAATCCAAAGGAGGGGAGCTCAGGGGTTGAAATTTGGTGCTTTAGGGGCTCCATTACAATCGATTTCAATTGTGCTATGTGATATCATAAATGGAATGAAAAATGGTTATATGAAGATTTGACTGGATTGGTATGTAGTCCAGTCATGACTGCCAGCCCGTCGTTGTTGGGGGAAGGGGTCAATCTTGACCAAAAAAGATAATTAAATTTTTCCTATCTTTTTGAAGAGATAAGATGATTACCTTCAAAAATTTGAAACTACTTGCAACTTGGTTGAAAAAATTTGTTTCTATTATCAAGATGTCTGAATCAAAAGTATTTTTCTAATATCAAAATAATAAGAGGAAAAGAAAAAAAAATACCACTCTCTTTTAACGATATAAAATGTAACATGCATGTATAACAGTTGAAAACCTCTCGAACAATTCCCAATAGTTTAATTGAGGAAATTTACCAATTCATGTGAAAAACATTAATAAGGCCAATAATTTTCACGCGAGCCTACCGATGGCGACCACTTCTCGAGGATAAATCTACCACTTCATTATTCAATCAATAAGCGTGTTCTGTTAGTTGCCGATTTTTCAATGTACAATCATTAAAAATAATATCGATTTCGAATATGAAAAGTATCGAGTTTATTATTCAACCAAGAATATAAAACGTCCATTGACCTTTTTCCCCATTAAGATTCCCTCCCTGCGTCTCCGTTCTCCGAGATAATTTCAATCGATATTTTTAATTTTAACATTCATACTCAATAAATTAGGCTAAGCCGTCGAGCAATTAATTTTTTGTTTTTTATTTGGCAAAAAAATCGTTCATTAAAGAAAAAATTAAAATCAGCTATAAAAAAAAATTAAAATGAACAACTATAAATTTATTCGAATTGCACTGAATTAATAAGTCTTTTCTTATTTTCAGCAATCTCTTTCCCTACATGCCCCTCCTTTCCCCTCCCCTCCTCTCCAGAAATAGTAATAGTGAAATTTATACTCAATTTCTCAATAATTCGGGAGTGGTTTTTTTATACAAATTTTTTTATTGTGAAAACCACTAAAATTACGTTTATTAAAAAAAAAAAGTAATGAGCTTCTTATATTGTTTTCAGTCATTTTCCGCCATTTTTTTTAATAATAAAAAAAAATAATAACCAAATTTAATTCCTCCACAATTCTAAGGTACCTCTTTTTCTCTATATCAAGTTACTTTTGCATACGATCATATACGATTTAATTTTTAATTATTTTCAATAAGAAAAATAAATATAAAATTATATGTTTTTAAATAAAATAAAGTTGGATTCATAAAAACAACGAAAAAAATGAACAATTTTGAATTGCGGGTCTTCTTTCATTTCTATTAATTTCTCTCCACCCTCCCCCACCATACCGATAGTGAAAATGGCCGATTGTGGATTCAATTCCTCGTCAATTTGAAAGTTTTTTTTTTTTTTTTTTTGATTCTTCATCAAGAAAATTGACAAAATTGCATTTATTTAGAAAAACAACAAAAAATACTACGAGCTTCTTGTAGTGTTTTCATTTATTTCGCTCGACTTCTCTTGACCATGGAAAAATTTTCAAATCAAAATGTAATACCTCTACAACTCATAGATTTTTTTTTAATCCCAATTTTTTGACTCCATTAATTTTTCTTACTTGAAACTTTAAAATTAAATTTTTAATCACTTTCAATAATGAAAATACATAAATATTCCAGCAGTTTCATTTTACTCAAATTAAGGTCAAATCAATTTCATCTTGAAATTAATATTAAAGTAATCAAAATAAATGTATTATTGACAAATACAAAGAAAAAAAAAGACTAATAAGTTATTTTACAAAAAAAAAAAAAAAAAAAAAAAAAAAACTTTAACAAGTTATAAAAAATTATAATAATAATAATAATAATTCATGATGAAATTCATCAATAAAAGTGCAAAACTTAATCCAATAAAATTAGAAATACAAAACAAGCGATCTCTGTTTCCATCTCACATCCCCACTCATGCTTATACAAAACTGAAAAAACATTGCACCAGACCCAACAGATACATATGACTGTAGACGAAAATTATACATATTTAAAATTCCCTCTTTCCGTCCCCTAGTCCGAAAAAAATCAAGACAATTACATTTTGAATTCCAAGTGATACGTTCCAAATTACGAATACGTAACATATTCTTCTCAATCATGTTCGAGAAAATAGGCGAAAACAAGGAGGATCGATTCGTCGAATAATTCGCGTGAAAAATATCTTTGTTCAGACACGCGAAGGTTACTCAAACGTGAAAAAAATCTGTGACGAACGTAACGAAAATTTAAAAATTTGTCGTCTCATTCGACTTCACAACATCAATCGTCGACCGATCAATCCGTAGAAAATTATTCATTTACATAACAAACAAGAAAAAAAACTCTATTCGACTATATTCATAATGAAAATATTTTTTAATCATTTACAAAATTTTAAAAAAGTGAAAAAAAAAAAACTCGAACAAAACGAAGCCAAATTAACTCCAACTTGGTTCACTTTCTATTCATTTTTCTTTAAATAAAATCTTCCGAAGCTCGAATATTTACGGTGAATTTACGCCATAGTATGAAGCCAACATGGGGATAATTTTCCATCAATCGGAGACAAAATTAACATCAAACTGACTTTGAGATTGATAATTGAAATTGGAAGGGCCAAACTGTCGATGCAACATTGTTAAATAAACGTTCGAGTTGGAGAGATGTCAATTACATCGCGACGTTTGGTATGACAAACGAGACGAACTTTCGGTAGACGGTTTGGCGTATGTATGTAACGATTTGAAAAAATTGAATTTAAAACTCGACGAAAACACGAAAAAGCAATTACAATACAGAGTCGTTGACAATGTCGCAGAAGGTTTGGAGAGACGAACGAATTCATTTGGAGAATTGACATATGCGAATACGTGGTGTTGGTGTATAATTACGTTCGTCGATGAAAATCGACACGTCGTCGTCGCATGTACAGCGAGATTCGAGACATTGCACATATTAACCTGCGGGTCGTGACACTGTCTTGTACGGTTGTTACTGCAATTACAATGTAGCTATCGGCTAGACTCAATTAACGTATCGATATAGTAATAACGCCGCATCTCGTCTACACTCGAGCTTGTATGCACGTGCATTAACATTACACACATACTGTACCGGCTGTGCAGTGTATAATGCGCCTATGTGTACGTCACAATTCACCATATTCCATTACCGGTTACCTGTGCTGCGCAGCCGTAGGCATATATACCGGGTGGACCAGATACCGCGCCAACACACTATTCTTGGTCATAAAAACCGCACCGGCGATCCTAGGCAGCGTGCTTTTTCACAAACCCAGCCACGACGAAGACGGCGGCGTTGTTAATCACGAAAGTCGTGTCTGTTAATGGAGGCCCCTGTCATGGAATTCTATCCATACGGCTCGGCATAATGATCGAAACTGCTTACAAAGACGAGGCCTTTCTACACGCCTAACCAATGCACCGAGGCTGGCCCAACGACGAATTCTTTTCGACTTCTATACCAGCAATTCACAACCATACGACGAAGCCTACTGGCCGAACTAGAGGTGAAAATTTTTCGGCACTTCAGTATTCGATTGAAAACAGTTGACATCGAGCTTCGTCACGTTTCATTTATTACCCAGCGTGTGTAACGACGCTACTTTCCAAGAACTGCCGAACTTACAAACCATCATATATACGAAAAAAATATCCAAATAAACGATAACTCGATAATCGACGGTAAACAGTCGAGTCGCATTTATTCGCCTTATCTCAACATTGTGTACACATGGCTGCCACCTCGTTTGGAAAATTTCACTTGGTCGTTGAAAAATCACCTTCCTCGAGTACACGTACACGATGTGGTGTCACTAGGTCTCCGGGATTATTCATCGCCTTCCCTGATTCTCTAATTAACGGTGGCGCGAATTACTCGCTAAACGTTTGCGACCATCGGAAGAGAATTTCGACGCTTATTTCTCACCAACTACCATATACAAATACCCGCCATGAAACCGCAATTAATCACGTTTAATTAACTAAATAACCGCTCAGAAACGATTTTCAGTTTTCTTGTTTATACGCAGAGGAGAAATGTGCATTCGAAATTTCGTAAATACACATACCATCGGACAAATGGATGCCAAAAATTCGTGCCAACTTAATTTTACGCCGCTTCCTCCCTATTCCATTACTTTTTCTTCGTTCGGTATCCCTAGCGACGTCATAGCTGAGCTTTAAACAACCGATGAATAATTATACATCGAGTGAATGAGGTGAAGTTCGATTTTACGTTGGGTATGAATGAACTTGAAAATGCCATTAAGCTGGGGTTTTTCTCAGGGCCGGATTCAGAAGAGGCGAGGCTGGCGAGAGAGGGAGGACAAAAGGCAGATCTGAATTTTGGATTTTAAAACTGTTTACAATTTGAATTGGAATTTTCTTTGATAAAATTTTATCAAAATTTTCATCAGAATTGAGATTATATTTACTTACTTCCTTTACTTTACTTTTTTCCATTAATGTGCGATGTACGACTTCTAGACCAGAGGCAAGGAGAGGAGAATTTAAATTAAAGAAAAGCGAAAGAGATATCTAGAGCGAGTGTTTCCGTATAAATGACAGTTTAAAAGGATATATTGTACCGAAACTGAGGTGGAGCAAGAATCACAGAAAGGAGGAGATATTTTTTGCCCCAGGTCCAAGTTGGCTCTCTCCGGTCTTACCCGAGCTAATGAAAAAGTGAAGTCCATAAAAAAAATTCAGTCTCTAAGTAGACCCTTCATTATCACCAAAAATCAATTTTCTAATCATTTTTGGAAGCAGTCACATAATAATGATACAAGTGAGATACTTATTTGAAATACTGAAAGGACATTTAGAAAAATTCAAAGAATATAGTTAAATTTTTTAATTTCAAAAACAAAATTAACAAACAATTAATTTGAAAAAAGCAATGTGAATTCCCCAACACCTCCTTGCCAAGCAGCCACCTCCTATATGTACCTCCTGTAATGTCCTCATAACCGTCTCACATATCCTTACTGAATGCCTTCTTTATCAATCTCACCGGTCCAAATATCTTAAGTCTAATACTTTAAAGGACATTCTATCAGATGATCAGGCACAAATTGATAAATTATTCCTTTTTCTAAAGTCCACAGGATTAACAAGTAAAATCTAGATTGTTGCTGTGCCTCTAGCCATTGTTGCTGTACATGGCACATAAAAAAAAAAAAAAAAAAAAAAAATTCGAAAAAATAATAAAAGTTTATAAAGATCAAATTATATTATAATCTGAATTTTTTAATAAAAAACTAAGCTATTACAGCATACCATATTTTACAAGGGAAGGGGAAAGAGAATCCTGGCCTCATATATTTAGGTTTCAAATCATTGTATTTCTCTTGCTTTAAGCTCTGGCCAAGTTTATATTTTTATTTCCAATTTTTGCTGAATAAAACTAAACCGCTGAATTGTTTATTTTTTCATACGATTTTTTTTCGAAGTTGGAAAGAGGGGAGACAAAATATCATACTGGTTATCTTAAAATTTTAAAAATCAATTCCTAAGCCAACCTATGAAAAATAGTCTACCATTATGATGTAGAATACGCTGCCTTCTTTTCTATGATTTATAAAATATGTAAAAAATAAAAATCTAGAAGTATTAAATAAAACCTAACACGAATACAAAGTATAAACCTCTTTTTTCAAATGAGCCGGCTACAAAAAAATTATGTTAAAATTATGGCCATTAATTCCGTCGAAATTTGTACAAGTGTTCTTACGTCTAAGATAATTTGTGTGATGGCGATTTTATATGAAGTTGCCATCAGTGCATTCATTATTATCAAACTTAAAAAAAATTGGATTAGCACTCGAAGGGTCACCGATCGGAGGCTTGGGGCTACAGCTCCTAACTACTCTTAACCTGGGTCTGGTTTTCTTTAGTAATATGAAAGATGATAGAATTCCAGTACTTCCATATATTTGCTACTTTTCTCAATTTATGAATTTTTAAAAATTTTTTCAATGGATATAAAACATAGCATCGATTTCTTAATTTGATGTGTAGACTCTAGTGCTTATGCAAGTTGTAATACTGATCTAACCTAACACAGGTAATATAAGTATGACCATTCATGAATCACAAAAAAAATGAAGAAAAGATGAAGATAACAGGGTGTCTAGTAAAATTTGTTGAAGGAAATTACAAACATTTGCAGGACTTTTAGCATACCTTTTACAAATGTATAATTCCCTCACCCTCTAAGAAATGAAGAAAATTGAAACATGGTTTCATGCTCATATAAAAAATCTATATTTTCAAGATAATGAATAATTCGAATAATTCTATTAAATAAAATGTACAAAATTTTTACGACATATTTTTTACATAATTAAAATGAATTTTTTTTTTCGTAATTTCTCCATTTTTAATAAAAAAAATACAGAATTTTCGAGCCAAATGCACGACTTTTAAGGAATTCTGTGATTTCCCAGATAGCTCGACCAATTCAAAGCTTTTTACAGGGACTACTAGACTTAGCACAACTGTCAGATAGCTCAAAATACTAATCGAATTATCACGAACGAGAAATTAATAAGGAGCGGCTTTATACGAGTTCTCATATTTTAATTATTCACAATTTACAAATACGTTTTATGAGGCTTTACCTCTCTATTTCGTCATTTGTTTACAAACTTTATATTTAGCATGTTTTTATTAACATGTTATTACCTAGAGACCTAAAAGCAATTAAAAGTGAAATCAGAAATAACTTCTATATTGGATGAAACGAAATAACGAAATCTGGAATATTACATTTCAGCTTGAGAAAAAAAAAATTCAATTTGGACCTACGAGAACAACAAAAATTTCATTGAAATATAAAATAAAATGGTTACTACTGCCAACCCAAAAAAATTATACTTCATTTATTTGTGTAGAAAATTCAATGAGGAAGATTTTAGTGTCAAGGTATTTTTACGCCGGAGATCGTAGTTTTCGTGATAAATACTTTTGTAGGGTTCATGTTTCATGTTTCAAGAAGAGGAAGTATGAGGACTAAATTTTTAGTGCAAAAAAAAATGGAAATTATATATGTATTTATTCGAATCCTAAATCATATTCGTTGCCTATCCTTCATGTTTTAATATCATAAAAATCTTTCAATTAATTTTTTCCTCAATTTATTCGTCAAGTATAACCAATAGGTTGGAAACAGGTGCACTTTCCATGACTTTTTTGCAATATGGAATAGGAGTTGAAGTTAAGGAAATAGGCACTTAGAGTAAAAGAAAGTAAACAAACTAATGCTTACGAGTTCTGGAAGGGCGAAGAGGAATATACGAGTAAAGTCTATTCGTAGAGCCGAGTACGGCAACATTGCTGGAGAAAAGATAGGTGCATCTTGAATGTTGCACGAAGACCATGGTGAGAATAGGTTAAATGGACCCTACCCCACCACCCACTCATGCATCAACGCTTCGAGCCTGCTGTGCGGTAAATTACACGTAATTACCATTTCATACATTTTGTGTATTCTAGCAATTATAAAAGTAATAATATTTTGGTTATTGAGGGGAAAAAAAATTAATTATTCAATTATTAGTTATTAGACAATTATACACCATGTAGGTATTGTTAAACAAAAAAAAAACTAAAATGTAATTTTTGAATTTATTTTATCAAAGCAAAAAATAATGGATGGATTAAAATTGAGAATGTTACTATATCACTGAAAAATGTGACCAAGCGAGGATAAATAAAGAGAGTTGAAAAAAAAAAATATTTCTGAATGGTGTACAAAAGAAACAAATTAACAAACAGATTAAAATACTTTTTTTTTAAACTGACTTCTTTGTGAAAAAAAAATGATGAATTAAAATTCAAATTCATGGAGGCATATTGCATGTGAAAAAATAAAATAAAATAAAAAAATGAAAAAAATCCAATCGTAACTTTAATATTTCATGAATATTAAAAAAAACAACAATATGTTCTTCTTTTTTATATTATGGTGTTTTTAGCTAGTAGGGCTATTACGCCGTCGGCAGGACTTTCTATTTTTGAACCTATTCATTAATATAAATAAATAGATAGAGAGATAGATAGATTAATAGATAGATAGAAATGTTGAAAAACGAAATTAGATTTTTTTGTCATCACTGCATTAAAATATGATACTGATGACAAATTTCAAAATCCATCATTTAAAAAATAATATAAAGATACTGGAAATATAAACAAAAAAAAATCATCCATGAGTTTCGATATTTCAAAAATAAAAAAGCGACGATTTTATCAATTTTTCGATATAATAAAAAAATATATGAAAAAAATGACTAAAAATTCTCAAAAGAAAGTGAAAAAAAAATGATAAAAATTTTGATTCATTATATAAAACGAGAATTTCGTAGATTTGTCTCGTAAAAAAATTACATTTTCAATTTTAATAATCGTCCCTCTCCCGAAGAGACGAAGTAATCCTCACTCGCATACATACCGGTCACTCTCTCCTAACCCATGTACATCTCCTCTCTAGACAGCCCTCTCCTATCTGTGACACTTGCAACGTTCCTGTAACCGTTCACCACATCCTGACCGATTGTACCAAATACCGCTCTCCAAGACACCTATACTTTCCTAATCCAGACCCACCATACATCCATCAGAACAACCCCAATTAAATAACAAAGCTCCTAAAATTTCTACACTCCACATCCCTATACAACCTCATCTAATCCTAAACCATGTAAAATAAAAAAAAAAAATAAACGTCTCTAGCCTAGAGCTGTACATGGCGTAATTTGATTAAAAAAAAAAAAAAAAACTATTTTCTTACATTATAAGATTAAAAAAAAATTTAAAAAAAAAATTAAAGTAAATAGAAATAAAATTTACAACTTTGAAAACAAAATTTTTGTTTGTGAAAAAACTTCATTTCTAGTTTCATCACTGGAAGGATGGATAAATACGAGTATAAATGAAAAACTTTCATGAAAAAATATAACATAAAAAAAAATTTTGATTTTTTTTTCTTTTTTTTAAGGAACGTATGTCACTTCATAGTTTATTACGTCCTAGGATCTATATTTGGGAAAACAGTCTGGATGCCTTTAGGAAAGAGATGATGTGATAAGTGCATCTGATATTTGTGAATTTTGCCGCTGGCTAAGAAGCGAATACTGTATTGCATATTTACAAAAGCGGTTCTAAAGGGGGCAATAAGGGAGCTATGGCACTCCCAAATGTGAAATCAAATCTTAAAATTTTTTAACGCTAATATACGTTGAAACACTTTTCCTAAACTGTTTATCACCTCTATTTCCAATACACTAGAAAAAAAATTGAATTTTTTTAATTCAAATTTTAAAAAATTTCACCGACATAAAAGAAAGGCATAAATATATCAACTGAAATTTTATAATAAAATAATTCTTTTATCAATGATAGGACCCAAGCTGTTGCAAAATATCGTTCCTCAGTTACACAATTATTATTTGGGAATAATTCATAATTTCCCCAAACAGTGATGAAATATTCAAGGAAAACGAGAGAAAAAAATGGTCAAATTACATATACTAGCGTAAAAAAATTCCAAATTCACCGCAGCGAGTAATAATGCGACTACATATCATCGATACGTCTTTTTTTACGAATAGATATTTCTCTCACACATTCCACCCTCGTACCTCGAATAAAAAACATGTAATAATTACATTCGTATCACTACACACAACTTGATTGATAGCAGAAAGCACCCTTCGACAATCGCACCTGAGGAAAAATTAAAAATCGCTCATCTTCGCATCTCGATGAAATACGCGTGGTGAACGAAGCCTCTGGTTCTACACGAAATTCCCATCATCTCATCACCACTCGGTTCCACCCTCTCGAGATGCATTTGGCGTAACACGATACCCTCGAAGTAAGCCATAAATCTCGCTGGTACTGGTGTGATGGAATGTTGGAAATTAATCGCATCCCGAAACCGAAGGCAAAATTTGCCTCGGCGGTTTACCATCGTACGATATATGAAAATAATTTATTCGATTCACTTCCTTCGGGTACCGTAATGAAACGCATAAACGTATCGAAACCACCGCATACGTAATGAGCGAGCATTTCGAATTAAAAGCGGAAAAACTCCTGGCACCGCGCAACGTTAACCCCTAACAGCGTGGTATTTAACAAGCCTGCATAATTAGACCGCATTAAGTGTACACAATATTATTTTCGAAGTAAATTACAATGTGCCAGCGTTAATGACAATAAACGAGGCGACCAATTTCACGAACTGTATACTCGGGTGGTGTTGTTTAGGTCTTATCGATAGATAAATTGGTGTATCAATATTTCCTTATGGGTTCCAAAATTATACGTACAGGTTAGGCCGTTGATAAAGAATTATGTAATAGTATAAACGCCGAGTTCATACGTTTATTTACCAGCGTTACGATTCGAGTACGCGGTCGCTGATTACGATACGTCGACCAGACCAATGAGCACTGGCTGAGGTTGACGAGACGAACGGTCGTAGAATAAATTTAAATACGGTTATTAAAACTCACCACATCGACCATCCAATTTTCCATCATACGTATCGTATTCGCGTATCAATGGACGATATAAAAATGCAACTCGTTCGAATGCAAAATTCACTGCATTTGATATGGCACCACAGCACACATGCACAGACCTTAGGTCATCTTAGAATAAATTGAGCATCGACTTTAAAGCCCGAACTATCGTTTCAGTCAATTAGAAAAACTTAATCACATAATTTTGAAAAAATTTTAAAAACTCGATATACGAGCGAAAAATTTAATTACGAAAAAAATCGACTCTACGTTATTTTTATTGCGTAAAAAAAAATTAATAAATTCGTACAAATTACGTTATCGAATTTCCGACTAAATACCAACGTAAAAACGAAAAATCGTACTTTCGCCGAACAATCGTCGTATACGAGATTTAAAAACGACCGCCAGTAAAGGAGCTGAACTTGAACTGAGCCGCGAAGGCTGAAGGTTTCGTCTAGTGCGGCTGTGCGTCTGTATGTGTGCGTAACCGTAATGATTACGAGATCGGTGGTGCGGCGCTGGATTAGCGAGTCCGCGTATGTAGCGAGCCTACTACAGCCTATACGGTGAAAACACGGGGGAGCGAAAAGCTGCGAATACATTCGCAAACCAAATGTACATTGTACGGAGGATGCGGAGAGAGCTTAGATTTTTTCCCCATTTCTATTTTCTCTGTCGACGAATACGTCTGAGCGGTCTTTTTTTTTTCGCGTTTGTGGTCGATTTTCGATTGTTATGCGGAGCCCGAATGGCCAGATTGGAGTGAATTTTACTAGAACGAATGCAGAGGCGAACCAATGATGCAGATTTGCAGAAGCAGATATAGGAAGGGGCATCGCAAATGTGGTTGTAATTAACGAGGGTACTTTCAAGTAGAGTTTTTCGATGTATATAGCCAAGTAGCTGTGCATGATGAATTAAAAAAATAATAATAAAAGCCACAAAAAAAAAATTACAGGGTTCTTCCAAGCAAACAGTACCCTAACGAGATTTAATTACGCTCAGTGGCGTAGTCAGTATTTTGTTTTGGTGGGCCATGGTTAAAGCCATAAAATACCCACATTTGTTGAAAGAATTATTGAGAGGGCGAGGGGGATGAGTTGGTTGGATATCAACACTTCTACGAGTATACAAATATCAGTCAAAATAAATTACACTAATTTCAGAATGATTATATGAGTAACTATTTTTTGTTTGGTTTTCAATTGAAAGCGATAGCTATTCCAGCTTACCTGATTTGGGAAGGAGAGGTTAAGGGAAGATAAAGTCTTCATATGTTTGTGTTTTAGGTCATTAGTAATCATATAACAAATTCCCTACTCGATAGAGGTACATAATGGAGGATATGGATATGGATATGGATGAGAATTACTGAAAATATATTAGGAGAATCTTCAGAGAAATACAAAAAAAAAAATTTTTTTTAATAAAATGACCGTTCACTTAAATTTATACCCCAAACTTGTTTGTTTTTGGTCTGAAACGAAAGAGTAAGTCGAGGACATCAACACAACTAAATTTCAGCACCCTAGGTGCATTCTGAGTGGCATTAGGCCAAGAAATATATTTTTATGGAGGTTTTAGGCTATGCAATTTCTTGAATCTTCCATATCTCGTCATCAAATCGACCTGGAAAAGTCAAACTTCATATCGGGAGTTGGTTAGATATAAGAACAAGACCCCTCGAATTTTGATCAAAATGGATTCAAAATCAAGCATCATCAAAATCTGAGGAAGGCTTGAGGAGCCTCAAATAACTTAAACTTGATAAATATGGACTCATATAATTTTTGGAGAACGAATTATATTATATGCTAAACACTCCTTCATACGTGATGTTGGCGGGGAAGAGGAGGGGTTATTGTGCTCAAAATGTGATAGGGTAAACAAAAAATCAAAAATTCTTGATAGTGATGTTATGTGATAAAGTGAACCAAAACGACTCACATATTCTAATTTTAGTCTCTAAAGTGAATTTGGAGCTGAAGTAGAGCGAAAACACTTTTTGAAGGGGAAATTACGATAGGCAATGGCATAATTACCCATACTTCTTCATCTAATTGAACTAGAAAGCTCAGACTTTCTACGTAAGATTAGATGGTGAATAGAATATGATCCCTTGAATTCGGCTAACATAGATCCCAAATGGCGGATCATCAGAATTTGAGAATTGGAGGGGACCTTGGAGAGACTCAAATAGCTAAAATTTGAAAATATGGACTCACATGGTCATTGCGGGCAAGAAATATTATATATCCTAAATTAAACTTCTTAGGTAGCTTTGGAGGGGATTGAGCGGAGGTATCTTCAGACTTTATAGTCGATGTGGTTTGTAGGCATGAAGGGGTAAGGGGTTCGCAACATTAAATACAAACTTGAATAAATCCCAATTAAAATCTTGTAAAAGAATCAACCGCTGAGGAGATAAAGCTGAAAAACTTTATTCATGTGAAATTGACCCTCTTCCCCCCATGGTTTATGTTTCCTTCCACACAATGAGAATTTATACTATGCTGCTTTCGAGAGTAGATGATCCTTTTCGCACTCAGATTTACCAGACTACCATTGCCTTTTCATTTATTTTCATGGGTTCCAAGTAAAAAGCTCATATATTAACGGAATACTGTTTCCTGACCCCTCAACCTCAGTTCTCTCTGACTACATCATCATTTCGATTTTCATTTCTTAAAAACACGAATTTCAATATTAACGAGTTCGTGTTCATAAATTGATCGAAATTTTTACAACTGAATTACAAAAAAAAAAAAAAAAAAAAAAAAAACTAAAATATTACACGTACTTCCGAATAAAATAAATTTCCGGCAAAAAAACGCATGCCCGCCCAACCGATAATAACGTTTCTCTTACCACAATAAAATTCAAAATACACTTTCTACCCCCAATTGGTATTCGCGACGACGCCATTTACATTTCTGCTCCAGATAGAGCTCGGTCCAGGGATCAGAATACAGAGCATTAGACATGTTCTCGCATTTCATTGCGGGGCAGAACATTTTCTCATAATTCATTCGAAAACCTTCGTTGCGCTGGCTGCACGCCATACATTTTTCGCTCGCGTATACACAAGTTTCAAAAACTCAAGGTCTCACCCCGCTCGTACATTTCGCATTAATGATCCTTAAAAATATTACCACAGGCCTTGAACTTTGCGATAAAGGATAAACGATTGCTATTTTTTGAATGCTTGTATACGAAATTCCGATTATTAACAAAAGAAAACACCTTTTCGAATGATATTAAAAAATTACAGTTATGGAAAGACTACTTTCCAGATATAATATTAAAACTCAAGAATAATTTACTATAGTAAAAAAAAACAACTCGAACTGAAATCGATCATGCGATAATTTTATCGTGTTAGACGCATTATGAACGAAACAACACGTAGTATTAGTGTAGAACACGACGCCAACGTTGGTGTACGTTGATTTCGGCCAATATTCCTTCAAGGGGGTGTAACTCAGCGGTAGAGTGTCCGCTTCGCATGCGGAAAGTCCTGGGTTCAAGTCCCAGTACCTCCAAAAATTTTTTTTTCACAAAATAATTTTTTTTTGATTTTTTTTATCCAGGACACTTCACTAAATTAAAATAAATTTTTTTCACATGTGAATTTTTTATTTTTCATTGAATTTTATTTAAATAACGATTCTGAGAATTTTTAAAAATTATACAAATTACCTTCATTTTATTTTCCATGAGAACTCGATCCTTCAGCGACGTTTCCATCGGCATTTTGTTGAGCAAATAAAATTTATTCGAGAAATAAGAAAATGGCTACCCTACATCTTATGGTCTGAAAACAAAAATAAAAAACATAAAATAATATACCTACGATTGCGGAAAAAAATGAATAATTTTTTGATATTCACATCGACAAATATTGGGAAAAATAGGTAATTTTGCTATAACTTTTCAACTCAATAAATTTTGAATAAAATAAAAAATATTAATATTAAAAATTAAAGATAAAATAGTTTTCAAAATAATATAAATAAATAGTTTTCCGTAATTTTCACAAAAATACTCATTTAAATAAATAAATAAATAAACAAACAAATAAATAAATAAATAAATAAAAACGTAAAAATTCTAAATGAACATTAAAAAAATTCAACGCGAAACCCCGTTGAGAAAAAGATTTAAAAAAAATATTGATATGTATTATGTATATTATATAAAAGCAAAAAATATAAAAAACATCGAAACATGATTTATTTTCATTAATAATTGAAAACAACCTGAGAAGGCAGTAATTATTGTCAAATAAAATTTGATAAAAATAATATATTAGAATTCGCAGTGAATTAAGGAATCTTTAGGAGCACTAATGCGACATTGAAAGATTTTGCTTGTTATTATAGTATTTTAAAGATTTCTTCAAATGTAACAGACAAATGGGAGTGATTTTTTCGATAAGTCTTTATTGAAAGTGTGTCTATGATTCTGAAGGAACATTCTTGTTAAGCTTTCCGTTAATTTTCAAACTTGGAGATAGAATTTTGAGCCTTTCTTAGCTGAGATTCTGATGACAAAACCATATAATATAATAATTATAATATTATGTTTTTTAATAAAAGCTTGTTTGTGATAAACTTTTAGTTTACCTAAAGTTTTCAAAGTGGAATGAATTATCCATCAGCAAAATTTTTATTTAAGTTGCTCACTTTGAAAACTAATTTTCAACATAAATTTTTTTCATGAATGTCTATCGAATAACCTTCCTTTTTGGGTTTTTCAAATTTTTGTTAATTAGCGTAGTTTTCGAAATTTCCAACTCCGAACCTTTAGGGCTCGACTGAACATTTTTTTAATTTGTTTGATAGAAAATTTTAAATAGAATAAACTGTTATTGAAGAATTTTCGCCGCAGAATCATCGTTTCTTCAGTCAAGTTTTTAGTTGAAAACAAAAGCAATTACTTTTACCTAATTTGGGAATGCAAGATCGGGGAATAAGGCTTCATAGGCCATTAATTGTAATAATATGGTAAATGTTAAACTTTCATGTTACCTTATAATTTTTCCTTTCGCTCGTAGCACCGGGGGATATGATGAAAAAGCTTAAAATTTGTTAAGAGACGATCCGTGTAAATACGCGAGATAACTCTCATTGCATTTTCGATTCGACTCAAAATGATGCTTCATTTGAATTTTGAGAGAGGCTGGAAAAGAGGCAAATACCTCTAAATTTTCGTTTATTTTCTCACATAAAAGAATGAGTTGAGGACCTCAGCATGTCCAAATTTCAATTCGAAAGGGATTTTGGGTAAAAAATGTTTTGTTTTAAAGGTTTTGAGCCATAAAATTCTTAAATATTATATTTCTTCACCAAATCGATCTAGAAACAGGGCTGGCATAAACGATTCTTTCCAGTTCGAGTTATCGATGAACATAGGGGTTTTTAAAATTATTTTCAGGTTCTTGTATTTTATTATTTTTTTTTTTTGACTTTCTCACACTTGTCTAGAAAGTTTAAATGGTAATTTATTTTTTAGAAATTGACCGGTAACTTACCAGAAATTTACAATTTACTTGTAATTTTAGTAATTCATAGAAGTAAAAAGGATTTAAATCTACATAGAAAAAGAGATTTGGGAAAAAACTTGTCTAATGTAAAATACAACATTTTATGCAAAAGAACTAAAACCCTGTTTTTAAAATACTAGGAGAATTTAGGAAATTTATCCCGTGCCAACTCACTGGGAAATTACCGGCAACTTACTAGTAAATTACCGGTAACTTACTGGTAAATTACCGATAACCTACCTGCAAATTACCAGTAACTTACTCATAAATTACCAGTACCTTACTGGTAGATTACCGGAAACTTACGACTTTAAGTTTATATTTATCTTAGCAATCAATGAGACAATGTTTACCAAATATGAGCTCTTCAAGCCATCCTCAAATTTTGATCAGTCGCCATTTTGGATACATTTTGACTTGAATTTAAGAGCTCATATTCCGATTCGCAACTCATCGTAAATACAATGTTTGAGCTTTGTAGGTTGATTTGGAGAAGATATATGGAAGGTTTAAAAAAATATTACTCAAAATTTCCTCAAAAACCTTTTTTTTTTTTGCTTTAAAATCTCTTCAAATTCACTTAATATGCTGAAATTTGGATATGTTGGTGTCTTCAACACATTCTTCTATATGAAATAATGAACGAAAATTTTGAGGTATTTGTCCCTCCTCCAGCAATACTCAAAATTTGAGTAAAACGTCATTCTGAGTCGAATCAAAAAAAAAAAATTAATATCCAGATGAACATTTTCTGAACGAATTTCGAGGATCACACCAATTTGCGTTTCGAAGTGATAAAAAAAATTATTACGTTTACCAAAAAGCAGCACATTTGACATATGATCACAAGTAGTTTGTAACGCAAAGCTAAGATCATCTTCTTCGATCACCCCTTCTCAAATAGGGTGAGCTATAAAATTATCGTTTTTATTGGAAACGCATCTAAAAATATTTTAATTGATTAATTTTTTTAAACCAGAAATTGAAAAAAAAAATCAATTAACATCAAAATTAACTCTATTTTTTAAGGGAAGCGGATTCGAAAATTGTAATCTACGTATCTCTTTAAGAAATCCAAGCATTTACCCCTCTTCACCGCAAAGGTGCTGATTCATGATTTGCATTTAAAATTAACCCATACTGACCCAAAAAAAATTTATTGCAAAAAAGACTCCAATGGATAGCTGTAACCGTGTCTATATATACCTGACAATTGATCACGTGTTTTCCAACAATCTTTCAAATATTATGAAATAAGACATAACAAAAATTGATTAATTAATTCCGATGATAAGTAAATAAATTAATTCTTGGAATTTAAACTCAAACGAGCTTATGTTTAAAAAAAAAAAAAAAAAAAAACTCAATTTCGATATTTCTCGTATATAACTCTATTGAAGTCGTGAAAAATCTTTCTTATCTCGTACGTCAGTGCAAATCGTATAAATTGCGTTGGAAAAAATAATTGATAAAAAAATACCTTATCGAGCTTTTTTTTCAGAAATGAAAATATTTAAAGCTGCGAAGTCTTATTAGAGAAAAATCATGTGTACACGAAGACGATGATAGATATTTGTATTATCATCGCGATAATGTATTCCTCCTTATTTCGAACTAATCGAAAATACAATAAACGTGAGCTATTAATTAATAATCTACCAACCAATTAAGAAAAATACAGTAATTCGAATGTACTAGCATCATTGGCAAACATGATGGAAAAAATATTCAGTTATATGGGCGCATGCTCGTGCTCATTATTTTCAACGTGACTGTAGAATTTCGGCGTCCTATTTAGAAAGGGAGGATTGGACGTAACTATTCCACCTTCGAAAGCAGAACTCAACTACATCGGAGTCCATTAGCGACGGAATTCGCATCGTGAAAAAATTAATGTTAGGAAAGAAATCCGTCGATGAAAAAGTTTTCACAAACAGAATCGGAACTGCGGAACGTTTAATAATTTAAAGATAGAAGAAAGAGGAAGGAACAAATAGCAATTGGAGTAGCCAGAAGAAGTAACTAGGGGGGTACAACTGTCCTTGGCCGTGGCCTCCAAATAAGCGTAAAGCGATATTGATTGCGAGCCGCCTTTAAACAACACTCACACACGCACACCGAAACCGTACCAACGAGTCGTGACGTCACACGCAACGCAACCATCAAGGTAAGTAACGCCGCCGGTGAGGGGCGGCAGAGGGGGATTTTAAAAAATGGAAAAAACACGACCGGGATAGAAGAGGGCAGAAATGAAGATCTAATGTATCAACACTAGGGCTAGGCTCTCCGCGAGCTCCCAACTGTAATACTTGGCAACATCGAGGTGCTCGTTGAAAGCGGAAAAACTCTCAGGATGTACGCTCGTATCGTTTGCTTGGAAAATTTTCGGTCGAGGTTCGAGGGAAAAAGGAGACGTAAATTTTCGAGCATGCTCTGGCGTTTTATTTTGAAAACGTACCGAAACGAGAACGCACCTACTCGGTATCCAGCTGAGCGATTATAGCGACGAAAACAGAAAACATTGAACTGACGAAAACATTATAAGCAGTGACGCTAAATAAAACCCCGAAGCCCGAACAATAGTAATACGAGAGTTTTCATTTTCTTTATTAATATTTTTTATGGACTTTTTAAAAAAATTTTCAAAGTACCGTTGTTAGAAATACCCTCAAGAAAACAGAAGCAGTAAAATTTCTGTAAATTTAGAATCTTTAGAATTTATTTCATTCACAGAGTTTACATTGCTGTGGGTGAAATGTTCGTGAGGAAGAGAGCAAAAACTAAAAGCAATGAACTCGTAATTTGAAAAACTCTTATTTTCAATACATTACTAATATTATCGATGGCCCACTGAGCAACAAATCTCAGTCTAAGGTGATCATAGAAGAAAGAACGTAGAGAGCCGAAAAGTTAATTTATTATTAATGAAAATATTTAACATTAAAACACCTCCAAATATTTATTTATGATGGACCATTAATTTATATTTTTATATTAATTCAAATTTTTATTGGATTTAGACTTTCTATAAATTATTGTACTATTATTAATCTTTTTATAAGATCATTTTTGAAAATGCCAGATCATGAATTTTTACATTCACAAAAAATGTGCAAAAATGAAAAAGTGAAGAAACATTATTCAATTCAAAAAGCCCCGGAATGATGCGACACATATCAACATCATATTTTTGTGCAACATTTACGTGTATTCTGGTTGAATACTCCCAAGTATACCATCCATAGAAATATATATTTTAGCGTAATCAAAATTAAAATTCTTTAAAAAAAAAACAGCTCACTCCTTCCCCCACACAAAACAAACAACAAAAAAACATGAGGAGCTATGTCGCATTACTATGGTTCATTTTCTAATAAAAGCTTGTTGAGTTTTTCATAATATAACGTTGCTAAACCCTTCATGCCAATAGGCCACACCCAGTCCAAAAATTAAAAATTATTAGACACCCATATTTTGGTTCCATTAGAAAACACCTTGAAATATTAGAAAATTCGAAATCCTATAAAAATGTTAGAAATTACACAATAGGTTTTTTAGCTAACATAGGAAAAATGTTCAAAAAAGAAATTAAGAATAGAAATGAGAAATGTTCGAAAATTGAGAAATTTCCGATAGTAAAAAAATAAAAAGAAAAAAATGCCTATAAAAAACTTTCGAAAATGAAGATAGATAAAAAAATCCTTAAGTGAAAAAATTTCAGAAAACAAAACTGTTCAAAAATTTACGGAATTCAAAAAGGAAAAAACGAGCAAAAAATGTTTAAAAATTGAAAAATGTTTATAAAGGAAAAAATTATTCAAAAACGAAACATGTTTGAAAATTAAAAAATGCTGAAAACGAAAAAAAAGAAGTACGTAAAAAAAAGTTTTTATTAAAATAAAAATGAAAAAAGTCGAAAAATGAAGAATGAAAATTTTTGAGAAAAAAAATTTAAAAAAATGAAAAATTATTCGAAAACTTGAAGTCCAAAAATAAAAAGCTGCACAAAAAATAAATTCAGTTCAAAGATATACGAATGCTCAATTCAAAATGAAAGTTGTTAAAAAATTAATAAAATTTAAAATGGCGATAGAACAAAAAAAAATCTCTGAGTATAAAAATGAAAAGTGTTTCAAAAATAAGTGAAAATTAAATTTCAATTTAAAAACTCTTATCGATAATATTCGTATTAATTCTATCCAAAGCCTCAACTACAGCTCTAAGAAACAATATTTCACTCCACAACTAGGTTTTTAAATCATCGAATGATAATTTTTGATTAATTATTTCACAGTGCAAATACCTATCTACACCTGAAAACCTAAAAAAAAGCTATATTTTTTTCCTGGGTGAATAAACAAGAAAATGGAGGAAACGTTCAAGGTAATGTTTCACCTAAAACAATGAATAGCAAATACTCGAAAATAGTCTCACTGCTTTTAACAGCTTTAAATATGATAAGGGGCTCTTAATATGTAGTTGATAAAAAGCACCATAATCTCAATTCCTCATTGAGTTTTAAAATCGTTTTACTCAACAAGAACACACCTTTTTTTAACGATCGATCGACGAAATAATAAATTAATGAATAATGAACCGCAGCATTGATTGGGTGCATCGTAAAAAACGGCTGATTTTGTTATCTTATTTAAAAAGTAGCTTTATGTTTCTTATTAAGTTATATAAGGCTACCAATAACTTGAGAATTATAAAAATTGGCACCATTCCGAAATCACACGTAATTATGCGCATAGTACTCGTATAATAATCAAGTAATAAACATTAAAATTTATTATTCGCTAAAATTATTCAAAAAATGAATTGATTTGGAAGTTAGTAAGAAATATCTAGTAAATCGACGATTATTCGCTAAAAAAACTTTTCATTATCGACGATTTCATTAGAAGAATAAATTTGAAACGATTTGCCCATTAAACGGATGATAATTAGCGCAATTAATCGTATGTTTGATGATCAAGCGACAGCCTTGGAATTGACGTATAACTATAATTAATTCGATCAAAAGTTTCATTTGCTCAAGAGTTTCAGCGAATTCGAAAGTACTACAATCGTCCAGTTCGAATACACAGTTGAGAAATCGATGGCAAAGATTAAAGTGCAAAATTACACAGGCCTTGAACTTTTGATATATTTAATTTTCTAGCCCAAATTACAAGCGGCAACTTTTTTTTTTGAAAAATTGAAACAAATTCGCGTTGGTGCCCTTCATGCTTAAAATTTTTAATCATTTACACGATAAAGTTGACCTTTGGTTAGCTTTTATCGAAATTTATAATGAATTTTTTACACCGTTTTTTTCCTTTATCGGTTAATATCACGTTAGAGCGTTATCACTGAGCTTAAGCATGGAGATGATGAAAGTTCAATTTTTTTCGTACGGTTCTACATATACGCTGCTTCTGTAAGGCAAATCTTTTTTCGTACCTACCGGCGCACATTTTACTGACGTACTTAATCGTATTTTTAAATTATGAACACCATAGACGTCAGAACTATTTCAATTGAATACAAAACAGGCGTTATGGGTGGAGTGAAAGGTAGCAAAATATGATTTACCACGAGGTACACAAATGAATTCCCAAATCATCGCGAAGACCAGCATAATGCTCATATTCGGATATTTTTCAGTGCATTTATTCGTTGATATATTCGTTTCTGAACATAAGACAGCAGTAAAATAAGAACGAGGAAAAATTCAAGCGAGTAAGTTGCCTAAAAATAGGCTCTGTTGCAACACATCGATTCTACTGTAAATGTCGACAAACTCTAATTATACATACAAGTAATAACCACTGCCAAAGTGTAAATATCATGAAAATATGTCTAATATGTTTAGATATAACGAGAAATTAAATAAATTCGCATTTATACCGGTTGAAAGTAGTAGTGATGGTATGCTTCTATTTATAGATAAATAAACGATAAATAGATCAGTTTAAGTGGTACTTTGAATGATCTTACCTGAGTGAAGTCTCAGTGGCATTATTTTTTATTATTGTACAATTAAACCACTAATTAATTAACTGATAACACCTATTAAAATCATTCTATTTTTTATGGTAATTTTTATTATTGATATGATCATATCACATTGTCAAATAGGCAGGGTGGTGTATCAAATATCAGTGCTCAACAAGCTTCTCACATAGTCCGCTTGGAACGACACTGACATATCGATATTACAGATAAAATACAATTTTTTTTTCATTATTATTTAATTTCAATTAGAACGGATCAATGGAAATATGATAAATTGATGATCAATTTTTAAATTCTAAATAGATATAATATATAATAATTTTAAAATACGACAGAAGTTTGATGTACATATTTTCTTTTGGGCAAAACATTCACAGGTATAGATTCATTGTTTTCTTTTACTAAACATATAGCAAGCATAGATAGTTATTTTTTGTTTTTAACAGAATCAGGTTTCACATAGAAAATATTATTTAAAATAAAATCATTCTCATTATCACATTGTAATATAATTAATACAATTTTTTTTTTAAAGTCTGAACGAACATATTCTTTTTTTATCAGAAAAATCTAATAATCTTAACGCACAATAGGATGAAAATCAAAAATTTTCTAAAAGAATATTTATGTTATAAATGTACATATTTTGGTATCTAAATTTTGATTCTTTCCCATATTTTTTTTCTTCCATACGAAAATTATGCGTAAGTGCTTACATTCAGTTTCCTCCTCTTGTGAAATTCTTTCAGTCTAAAAATATTATGAGGTATAATTATGCAACTATTTTTTTTTCTTTCATTAATTTTATTGTTAAAAATTAAAGGATCATCTTTTGAAAATCCTTAAACAAATTCGAATCTGCTTAGTGAAATTTGTAAACCTTGTAGAATAATTTTTTTCTTTGAGAAAATCCGAAATTTCGTAATTGCACGTACTTAATAATATAAGACTACTTCTACTTTCGCAGAACACGAAGTTGAAACGATTATTGCGAGATTATAGATTTGAAAAGTAAGAAAATATATTTTTCACGTAAAAAAAACTTTATTGAAATAAAAATGTCAAATTCGAAATAACATAAATATTATGATGTATTTACAGGTTACAATACATATATAAAAATAACTATCATTAAAAATTATTTAAGCTATCGATGACTACCAGTAAAATTGGCATTATGCAATAACAGTTGCTTTATTCCAGCAGTGATACTATCTTGATTGAATGGACACCTCGGATATAATACACTACAACTTGTATCCTGTTTCCCATTTTCAATAGCAGATTTAAATTTCGAGCCATCAATTAAGAAACTAATTAAACTGTTACTGAAAAAAAAAAAAAAAAAAAAAAAACTTAGTTTCATATATGTTCTAACTAGGTAACATTTTAATTAGTCTTGTATTCAAATCGACTGATATACAAATCGCAAAATCTAAACAATATGTTAATGAACCAATTTTTACTAATTACGATATTAGGTACAGCACAAATTACCTTATTGTATTATCGGCTGTATTATTATTTTCATCGACGTATTCAGCTCTGTTATTTCTGTTTTGATGAGATGACTGAACATAGGAACAAATTGCTTTCTGCATGCATTCTGAGGAATTTATATTATATTCTGAAAGGACTTTTTCGAATTGATATACAATTTGATTCACTCCTTGCGGGAGTACATCTACATCTGAAATGTGGGTTTTTAAAAGTTAATACGCATAAACCTTCAAAAACACTTTGAATCAATTTTGAAATATTTTACTTCTTCCAAATGGTGCCCCCGCATAATGACCATAAGCTGCCAATTCTGGGACCAAGAGATGAATTAGTTTCGGTATAAAGAGTAAAGCTCCAAGTCCAAATATAACACCGAGCACTAAACCACCTAGATCGAACTTTAGTGGGTAAAATCCATGACTCAAATAGTTAGACCCATAGCCTTCTAAAGTTGCACCAGTAGGATAAGTAAACCTAGCACCAGGGTGTTTTTCAGAATTTTGTGTCGACGAATCTTCATTTGACGCTAACGTGAAGTAATTTACCGGCTTAGGTAAATTATGCCTGCATCAAAGATTTACACTTTGCAATAAAAACTCAATGAAAATAAATAATGACCGGTGTAAAAAATTTACGTACCTGTTTGGAAACTCGATATCATTCGAAATTTCGGCCGAACCACTCACCACGAAATATAAAACGCATAAAATATAAATTTTACTAGACGAATACATTTTCAAATATCAAATTAAAATGATGAAAAATATATGCGAATCAAAACTACACTATGATTAGTCAGCAAAAACCACCAACAGTACCTACAACTCGTCTAAAGTTATACCTGGATGAAACGTGAAGCTGAAAGATCACTTGACAGAATGCGGTAAAAACTCAAGGTTTTATACTAAATATTTAAATATGTAATAATTATGAAATAACAAATTCACGTAAGAATTGTCAACGCATGCAACAGATTTATATCAAACAATAGTAAAAGTATAAGTGGCACATCCTTCCGTATTTTTCAATATACTTTCGTTTTCGCTGAACTCTGCTTCTTCCTGAATATTGTTTGCAGTCATAAGCTGAAACAATTTAATTGTTCGTTCAAAGGGTGCAAATTGTTGACAAAGATTTCGTGATTTTAATTGCTCGGCTAACACTCGCGGTTCAGTGAGTGCTCTTAAAGTACTACGAAGGTGCGTGAGGTAAGAGTATACAAGATTAGGAAAATTTTATTGAATTTTCCAGGCGTATGTTCCGCCTTGTTAAATATGTATTTAATGAACTTGCATTCTTATTGTTCATAATGATTGTATAATTATTTAAAAAGGAAGTAAATATAATTCGTAGGACGATGTGAAGATAATACCTACTAGAATGGGGGATTTCTTGAATGGGTAAGAGGAGGGATGACGAGCTGAAGATGAGTAAATGAATAACATTTTTTGTAAAGCCAAGTAGGAATTTGTACACTATATGAAAACATCGAAGAAATTAATCGTACAAAATACTTTCGCCACTCATGGCTACCATCTCAATAGACAAACGTTTTATTCGAAATTAGGATTTAAACTTCCTGATTTTCAATATAAAAATTATTGGGGATTGAAAAATAAACTAACTACTTACTGAACTTTTCAAATGTTTTCTTTGATTTTTCAAAAAATAGCTTTTAATAGGGCTGCAAACTGTGGTGGGCTAAGAATTGGCTAAGATCAGTGGGATACAGTGTATTTTGTAGGCAACTCAAATTTTGCAAAGCTATAGGTATAGTATCATAGAGTATTTTAGGAAGAAGATGAGTTTATTTTTCAGGGGTCAGTTCTTCATTTAGCATTCAACTCTTCAACTGCAACAGTATGAGCTGAATTTTGTTTCATTTTTTTTTTCTGTTGGAAAGTAAGTAATTGTCAATAACCCCAGAAAACATGAAAAAAATAAAAATATTGTTTTCATAAAGTTGGATTTTTTTGCGTTAGGCATTTCCAAGACTGAATGAAATTTTAGTCATCAATTTTTTTACCGTTGGGATGTATTAACTTTTAAAAAATGATTTTGAAAAAGCAACAAATCAGATGTATTTTGTAAAATGAGTAATAAATGAGGAATAGCTTGATATCACCCGTTTATTATTAAGGACGTGGAGAAGGAGGGCAAAGAAGACAGATTTCCTTCGAGCCCCTTTTTAAAATTTTAAGTTTTGAAAAATTTTCAATTCTAATTGAGTTTTTTCAAATTTTTATTGTGTTAATTACTGTTTTTCCCAGATCTGCATAAGAGTTCCCAGTGGAAGAATCCTTTCTCCATTTCTGCGAAGTTAAAATAGAATATCTTATATTCGCTGCATTTTAAAGTTCTCAAATCAATTTCATATTATGCACGTGGCCTATAAATCACTCACTTAAAGCTATTATTAATTTTTAAAAATACACAAAATAATACCGCTTATTTACAAAAATTCAAAATGGATTTAGATTACTTTAGTTTTCAAAAATTCGATGGTTAAACATTTTTTTGATATTTAGACGTCAAACTTCAACTTTTGAGCACAAAAAAATTGGTATTGCCAAAAAATTATATTTATTTGATAGGTAGGATTTATCCCATCAACATTAAAGATTATTTTGTATAATGTTTTCTGAGATTCGTTTGATAATTAATTCTCCTTCAACCACCTCTCACCATTAAAAAAAATGCAATATTAGGTCATCATACTATATGCCTATCTTCCATTCAGTAAATAACTTAATGCATTCGGGATAGATCTTTCTATCGAGAAGTACATATTTACTTACCATTCTATTTCTGAGTGTGATATAAACCGCAAAAGTTCGTAATATATTAAATACAAATTTTTAAAAATAAATCAAAACATATCAGCATTTGTCATAAAATTTACAAATAAAATCATTCGTGCATATTTCTGCAATATCTAAATGTGTACGAAGGATGGTGAAATTAATGAAACCCAGCAGCTGCACCAGCTAGTACGAAAATTGCATTTTGCAAATCAATTTTAAAATTTCGCTAGTCAACATGAGCCACTTTACCAGTAATTTTTCACTCAGATACTGTACAGCCATATAGTGTGAAATTGCATCCATTGTTCATATTTTATAAGAAAAAAATTTCAAACGTTAATAACAAGGTTGAAACAATAAAGAAAGAAAAAAAGCATGATTGGAGAAAAAATAGAAACGTGAACAATATGATGAAATGCGTTTTGTTTTTTTTTCCATAGCTATTGCATATAAAAATATAGTTATAGATAAATCGGAAAACATTTGTCGAAAGGATGGCAAACGATAGTACGTGCTTTTGATTTATTCAGTCGCTATTATAGAATTTTATACAATCTGTGATTTTTTTTTTATAAAATGTACTTATCTGTGATTTTAATATTCCTGTGTATGAATTATATTTATTGCAGTAGTCAAGACAGAAGTGAACATTTTTTCAATGAAAGGTAGATAAATATAATATTAGTTTTGCAACTTGCCATTTTTTTACTCTTCTTCTGTCTGGTATAATGCTTAATTTTAAAATTTAAATGTGTTTCTCATTTAAGCCTAGATATAAATCGGTTAAAAAAATTCGACGAAATGCCAAACAACAGGCATGAGACGAATGACCGATCATCGAGATTTTTAACATTCAATAATGATGCTAGTAATATTAGGGTAAGATTGATTTATTAATTTTCGCGCAATTAAGCTTACACATGTTATAAAATTATACTTAAAGGTAATTTAAAATACCTACAGGTGAAATGGTATTTGCTATTCCTTTCTTAGCCATTCCAATCGGAGGAAAGCCAGATCCTGTTAACCATGGAGTTGCAAAGCCTCATTTAGATATTAATATTAAATCCTTAATGGCTATGGCCGGCATAATGGTCATGCTGTTTTTCGTGATTCCGAAAATCGTGCATATTTACTTCCCTCCTTCAAAAACATCACAGCAATCTGAGCACTATTCGCGACGTAAGTAATTCTGTTTTTCATTACTATTATTATTTTTTAAATTTTATTATTGCCCATTTTTCAGTCGAGACATTATTATATAAGTTTATATGAATGAAGTAAGAGAAACGAGGGCAAAATAAGCAATAATAACTGGTTGTAGCCCATAACCTAAATTAAATAAAAATAAAAATAATAATAATAATAATTCTCATTTTTTTTTCTTTTTTAGAATCGGTTCCAAAAGGTATAGACACAATTTTAGACAGAATTGATGAAGTACTTCACATGCATAGCATAGATTTTCAATCATGCGCCCAAAAGGCAATTTGTTGGACACTTAGTAACGCATCAAAGAAAGTCAAACTAGGGAGAGCAAGCGGAACGGATAAATTACTGGATGCCATTAGCAGGTACAATACTTACAGATTCTTTTTTCATATCATTAATGAACCAAATAATAATATAATAAAATTTGCATTTTTTTAGTTTCTACCCACTCAAGTATATTTTAGAAGACACATGGATATGGGACTTTCTTGAGAACACAATTCATTCGAAAGAATCGGAAAACGAATCGTGTCAAAAATTCAGTAAAAAATGTTCGGTTACTCAAAATGGTCTCAACAATGCCGCCGGCTCTTTACTAGCAGCCATTAAGGCGGGAAATAAATAAAGTTGTGAATTTGTTTCAAAAACAAATGTAATAAAAACACAAATATAAAAAATACTGTAGTTCTATGAACTAAAATCTTAAAATACAGGTAACTAATTTAATTATCTTAAGGTGTCAACAGAGCAACAATTTCTGTGTTTCTTAGGGAAATCGCATTTTCCAGAGCAGTCTGACCAAATTTATCTTCTACTTTTGGAGAAACACCGTGACTCAAAAGAAATTTAACGACTTCTACTTGGTTGGAAATCACAGCCTATAAAAATATCGAGCTATTAAGGTTTTGTTAGGTACTTTGTTGATTCAAGGTTCGACAGTCTAAATTGTAGAATTACCGTATGGAATGCAGTTCGTCCACATTTATCTGGTATATTTAAATCGACTCCTGCTAAATAATAGGATTTTAATCTTTCGACTAAACCTGATGAGGCAGCACTGCAAAAGTACAAAATAATATTTAAGAATTTGAAAATTAAACGCCGAACACGAAATTTAATAAAAAAATTTATATCTCACCTGCATAATTCTTCCCCGATATATTTCAATTTACCAGCAAAATGAGCCCCACAAGTTCTGAGAAACTGAATAACTTCGTGATGATCATGAAGGACAGCTTCTGTAAGTGGTGTTCTTCCATTTCTACAAACCAACCCAGGATAATTTTTCTCTTCGATAAATCGAAATCGAATTGAAATTAAATCACTCTCATTTACCTGTCCTTCACATGAAGTAAACATCCATTACGAAGTAGAAAATCGATCATTGTGATATTACCTTCGCAACAAGCCACGTGCAAAGCCGTTCTGTGATCGTAATTCGGAGCGTTTAAATTGGCTCCCTAAAAATTGAATCATCTATGATGACATATTTCAACGAAATAAACAAAGCTAATGTCATGCACGCTTACACATGATTTTAAGGTATTTAATTGCGCGTAGTCTAGCTTGACGACAGCGTTAGTAACCAAAGCTGGAAATATGATGTTACTCAACTCCATCACTTCACGTTTAGAAGATAATCCAAGAGAATTTCCCAGAACGTCGATCAAATTCATGCTACTTTTTTCAGTTTTTACTTGTTCGTTGCTCATTTCGCCTCTTAAATTTGATGCAAACATCTGCGAAATCGTAAAATATATAAGTATTTTACGGGAGAAAAATTAAAATAAAAGTGATGGATTTTGATCTGCTCACTTCTTTCTTTTTATCCAAACTCCACTCTCTTTTAGTCAGCACATACGATAATTTAGTCAGAGCAGCTTCTGAAGTCATATCGTAACCACAAAGCACTCCAATGGTGCTTAAAATCTGTAAATTCAATATATAAGTGGCATTGGACTTTATGAAGGAGAAGAAGGAAGAAAATACCGTTATATATTACATACATGTCCTGTGGCGTAATTGCCATTCACTTTGCCAGTATAGCATTGAGTGCAATTAACGATAATTATGCCTCTTTTAACGGCGTTGTTAATTTCTAAAATCAGATCTTTGCGATTAGATATGAAATTTCCGGAACCGTAAGTCTCCAATACGACTCCCTCCATTTCAGAGTGTAGGAACGATTTAACCTGGAAGAGAAAAAATGTTCAAATTTATACATTATGCAATGCACTGTAATGAATATAATGGAATAACTTTTCGGTAAAATAAACTCAAAATAATGTAGAAAGAATTTTAAACCAATAGGTTAACATTATTTACCTACACTTATAACGGGGTCGAAGTTTGGAATTATTTGTTTTTTACAGACAAAACTTCAATTTGTATATTAAGAAAAAATTTGGATTTTAATTTTTTTGATTTTCAGGTGATAAAAAATTTTTTCTTAATTTAGTCAAAAATTTGATATTTTACATAATGAATAAAAAAAAATAAAAAAAAAACAACAACAACATTGCAAAATTATTTTAATTATATTATTTTTATTAAATTTTTTTATTTTATTTTTATAAAGTTTATTAATTTATCAATATTTAGTTTAAATTTAAAAATTTTAATTTTGGAGATTAAAGATTAATAATATTGAATTGAATTTAATTTTTAATTTATTTTAATTATGTTAGTTTTTATATATATATATTTTTTTTTACCTCTACTTTAATGAAATGAAAAGACTCTTTTTAAAATTCTTAATTGAGATTATTTTCAAGTAGAATTTGAGCTATTTCCGAAAACATTTCGAAGTAAAAATTAGGCATAACGCATTTATTATTATTTTTTTTTTAAAGAAGTGTCTCCATAATGCACAGTTTAGGGATAAATCAACATTAACAAAAAAAAATATATTTTTATTTTTTGAATATGATTATGAAAAAAATCGTCTGCCTAGGCTCAGGGTACATGGTGAGCGGTTGAAAGTAAAAGTGTTGGTGAATAAATTTTTAAATTTTTCAGGATTTCTACACTTTAAACAAGTTTACTAGTGTAAGCCAACGTTTAGAAAAACTCTGTTTAAATTCATCCTTTTAGTACATGTTTAAGGAAATGTGTCTCTGGCCAGAGTTACAGTATATGGCGCAAAAAAATCTGAAAGTAAAATTTTAGAATGTGTCACTTCTGAAATTCAATGTTTTAGTGATGTAACATTAATAAAAAATAATAAATTAATGAAAAAAAAAAATTGAAAATTCTCCCATTTGTTAGAAGACCTCTTGGAACGCTGGAAAAATTTTAATATTTTTTCATAAGAGGCAATTTTTTTTCACATTCATTTTTGTCAATGAACTTTTTTTTGGAATTTTCTACTCAAGCTATTGTGCGATACGTACATAACATATATATTGTAAAGATATATTTTTATTATAACTTTTCTTTAAAACAATTTGGCTTACCAATTGCAAAGAAATATTTGGAAAAATTCTCAGAAGTCCGACATTTTCAATTAAATTTGTCTGAATGGTGAATTTCTCCATATTAGTACAATAAAATATTTCATCGTAGTTCACTGAAAATATAAAATAAATTTTTTATCAGGTGCTTCAAATATCATAAATGTCCCTTTGATAAAATATTATACAGTTCACTATCGTATTATACGAAAAATTGCGAGAAATTTTTTTTAATGGAGGTATCAGATTAATAGGTATTTAATAGAAAAATGATGATTCAAATTCTTACCTGAAATTTCGGTGCCCAGTGAAACTAAATCAGCCGCGTTTGGAGATGTAAAAGCATTCAGGGTATTTGAACTAAACTTGATTGTTCTATTTCCTCGCATAAGTTTATTATGAAAAAATACAGTCACCTCAGGAATGGTAAAATTTCCTGCGATGATCAAGGAACCTATGAAATTATCACTACCATCGGTTCTTGTTTCGTAGATAGGAATCTAAAAAAGAATGTGTATTCGACGTTAATGATCTGCGCTGTTTATAAAGATCCAAATGTTATGAATTTTTTATTCAGAATTAATATCCAAAAATAAAAAATGTAAAAAAAAATAAAAATTAAATTAAAAATTGCGCTAACATCTTGTTCTTTGAAATGCCATAAATGAAAAAGATTCACAATATTAAAAATTATTTAAAAACAAACAACATTTTTTGAAAAAAAAAAACTTGATAAAAAAACAATTACAATTTACCTAAAATATTTTTTGGCATTGGGTTAGCCAAAAAAATCTTTCCCTTAGCTATCACCAAGAGTCAGATCTAATTTTGAGGTTTATTTTCTCACTAAATTAATTAATTCATAGAGGTAAATGCCACATTTACAATTTTTCCCAAAGTACATCTTAATAGTTAATCCCCTTTGATAAGAATTTATTATCAGAATATCACTAAATAAGAGTACCTACCACCTAGCTACAATTAATCCAGCATCGAAGTTGTATTAAACAACACGATAAGAAGTAAAATTAACTCTTCGTGAATTCTTTATTGAAGTGTATAACCGATAAGATAGTCATAATGTTACCACGAATATTTACCTGCGATCCAGTGAGAACAACCGTTTTGCCTAGATTTTCAAGCATAAAGGATAACGCCGAAGCTGTATAAGATAAAGTATCAGTACCGTGTAGCACAACGAACCCATCGTACATTTCGTAATTTCTCTATCAACATGAAATAAGGACGTATGGTCAATTAAATGCAATTTAAGGTTGTTAATTGATGCCAAAAATAAATCTCACATATATATCAGTCGCGATTTTATCCCAATGACTAGAAGTAATATTCGATGAATCAATCAAAGGATCGTATTCGTGAATCGAATAGATAATACGACGCATCCTATGTATTTCCCTGTAAAATTGAAATTAAGCGATAAAAATAAGATAAATTCATCGGGCCCACCACAGTGCATGTATCTGATACGGCGATAACCTCAACAAAAGGAGAAAATTGACCTCTTTTCTGAGAATGCGCAAAACCGTGACATCTAATAAAGGTGGGTAATTAAAATAATATTTATACCAATGCTGATAACGATATTACGATTATGTTAAATAAGTTAACTTAAAAGGCGTGCTTTTTTACAACCGAATGAAGATTCGACTTTAATGGTTTTGGCACGTGAACACCATGAAGTCACTTGCTCATTGAATGTTCTTAATGCTAATAGAAGTACATAATGAACGTAGTATTACGTAAAATATGCAATCCTCTCGTATCTCAAAATTCATACAACTGTTCTCAAGTGTACACAAAGTCTACGCTAGTGTTGATTATAATATTCGAAATTTTATCTTTCATCATTAAGTTTTTCCGATCACGCCCATGTCAGCGTGATTCCTCAGTGTAAGCGTGTATAATTGAGAAACTAATAAAACGCTGATATTTTCAAAAGTAGGTACGCAGTTCATTAGGTAATAAGTATTTTGCGACTTTTGTTCATTTTACACATAATTAATGAAATTTACTAAGAAATAATTACTCACGGTAAAACCAAGGTGGAATATGGGTAATCGAAGTCACCTCTTTTTGCCAAGTAATTGGGGTCGTGCATTTTGGGATCTGATCGTAGCTTGGTAACCATAGTACCCGAACTCGGTACGTACACTGAAAACAAATTGGTACATGGAAAATGGATAATTTTGAATGATGATAATGCTCGATTGCAGATAATTGTTTAAAATATAAATTTCATGGTTATTAGGACACTTTAGAGATATGCTAGGCCATTATACTGTGCAGCTACTTTACCGTTAAAAGCGCATCGTGGCCATAGCGGTAAAGTGGCTGCGTTGACAGGCTTTCTTAGGAATATCATGGTGGCCCAGGTCGGATCTGTAGAACCTTAATTTAGAAAACCCGTTCATACAGCTATTTCACTTTTGAGAGCACAACGCGGCCAATGCAGCAAGATGAGCGCGTTGATAGCTTCCTAACGAACATTACAGTGGCCCAGGCCGGGTCTGTAGTGCTCTAATAATTAAAATTTTTATTTGAAAAACTTCTACATTTAAACAAGAACTAAGTTAACAGATTTAACAAGGTAGATTGGACTTAAATAATAATTATATACGTATACTGGATGACCATACTAGTCTTCAGGGTTGTTTTTGTACTGTATTAGTCTGTATAAATCTTGAATGTAATTTTTTCGAGATAATGTAATACATAAAAGATGATGTCTAAATCTTGGAATTTATTATATAAAATTTTTCAAATATTCTGGAATTTATATTTTTTACAAATTTTTGAAAATTAAAGGAATGCAAGGAATGTATATTTTTTCACTGCTTCGCTTTTTTTTACTTTTTTCCTTTAACGTGCCGTGTACAGTTACAGGGCTAGAGGCACCGGGAAAAAATTTATATGAACTTTAGAGGGTTAATGCGCGAGAGTAAGGTGAAAAAATGGTTGAAAATATTTAATTTAATTGCCTTGTAACTGTGCAATAGAAGTAGGTTATATGAAAAAAAATAACGATAAAATATTAAAAATTTCATAATTCAGCCTAAATCGGCAGAAATCTATTAAGAATAAAGATTTATTGAACACTATAAATTAACATACCGGGTGACTAGTTGATTCGAGCACCCCAAGCACAAAAATCTTTCCCTCATAGAAATGAATTATATATTTTAATGATATTAGCAAGAATAAATGACATACAGAAAGTTTATTTAATGTTTAAAAGCGTCTATCAATGAAATACAAAATTTTAATTTATACTTTTTCCATCAAAAATACACATAATGTATTGAATGTATTCATCTTTTAGCTATTTTTTTCGCTTGGTTGCTAGAATCAAGTAGTCACCTGATATAAACATAAAACATGAGAGATCCTCTTTTAAATGCGCTCATTATAAAAAACTGTATTCAAGATTACGTTGGTAACTTCATTAAAAATTTATATATAAAAAAAAGCATGGTTAATTGGCTAAGGACCAATATGGCGGTCCATCTACCCACGGACTTCCATACCCATAATATAGGTACGCAAGTTCGTGTACCTACATACATGCTACCTATATCATAGATAAACTAAATGTAGATTGTTGAGAAATTTTTCATAAAGATCATGTTTTGAGGTTCATTATTAGAAAATATTTTGAAAATAGAAACTGACAATATATTTACAAAATGTTCAATAGTCTTCTCTTCTTTAAACATTTTTTCTATAAGGCAATTAGATTGGAAATTTTCTCAAAAATTCACTTTTTCATTGAATTATGAAATAAATTAAGGCTGGTGAAAAAAATCTGCCAGCAATCAAATACCTATACCTTACTTATACTATGCATCTAAAAAGTAGTTACGCTATAAAAGCCAATAACATGCATAAGCATTAAATTTTCGGTAAAAAGTTCCAGGTAAAAGAGAACACTCATTCGTAAATTTTATTCCATTTATGATTACAATATTCATTAATTACCTCCTTCAGCATTTTTCATCATTCCAATTGTACCTCCAACATATAATACTAAAACGTGACATTCTAGTTTCTCTGTGTGCCCTAAAAACCGAAAAAAATTATAAGAAAAACTTGAAACTCCAAAAATTCGCGGAAACTACACATCGTGAAAAATTTCATTACCATCCGAAACATAAATTTCAGATTTATTCAACAGCGGCATAATGAACGTATACAAAAACGACGCGAATAATCCAATACGAACTACTTATTGTGATGAAAACGAGAACACTGAATAAAATTCACTATCGTTGAGAAAGTATAATTGATGAAAAGTAATAATCTGTATGTACTATGTACATATCTAATTTCATTACATATTACATACATAATTAAGGTAGGTATAGGTTTGATAAATCAGAGAGCGATTGATCTACATTTCGAGTAACTTGATAAAGCGGAATCGTATTCACTTTGATAACAATGCAAATGACCTCATTTTCAGGTGTATATGCGATGATAAGGAATGATAGAATGAAATGAATTTTAAATAGGTTTTTTTGATAGATTAAGTTCTTCAGCATTTGCAATGATATCTTATTTACTTCAGGTGTATATTCACTTTGTTTTACTTACTATTAGAAGATAATATTCTTGTTAATAAGTTCGCATTCATGACGATTAATTTGTCTCAAACGCTGTGAATTTGGCACTGAATGCAATAAAGCGAAAGACCGGGTTAGCACATTGGAATTTGTACTAACGAACTGCGTGAATTATCAGTAGGTCTTGGACAATTGAAACATTTCCATTGCATGTCATTAAAAGAAAATTATTTCTAAAATTAAATACAATTAATTTCTTTGATGTTAAAAACAGAAAAGAACGTGTCAGTTCGTTGTATCCCTGATATCATCGATCCCACTACCGGTACATTGCTTATACCAGCTGTAAACGCCCTGATTCTTACTGAGGTCCCATGGTGTAATGGTTAGCACTCTGGACTCTGAATCCAGCGATCCGAGTTCAAATCTCGGTGGGACCTAAGGAATTTTTTTCTCTTTTTTGAATTTTCAACTTGATTTTACGAAATATTCATTGCTTCGTATGTTTTTTTTTTTATGATAAAATTAATTTTGAAACCGATTTTATATTTTTTCCATCAAGAATCTCTTGAATTCAACATGAACGTCACAGATAACGTTGAGACATTGTGATAAAACTGTAGATAAAATTAAAATGTTGACAATCTTTTTTTTTTCGGTTGCCCGAATTAAAAATTTAAAATGTTACATTCCCACGCATATATAGGAACATGATTCGCGTGCCACGTATAAATGAAGTTACGAAATTTGTATGCTTGATGTTTGTTACCTACTTATGATGTTATTTGAAGAAAAAATAAAATTTTTCATTTCTTCAAAAAGCAAAATTTATTTAAATAATACAATCAACACACACAAAAACTAGAAAGTAATTTTTACATAGGCGTAAAATACGCGTAAATTATAGACACCTAAATATATGAAGCGTATAACACATAAAAGACAACAAAAGTATGCTATATTTGAAAACTAATTTACTTATTTGGACCTGACAAATTGAGAAATTTGATTTTCTCTATAATCATTCTCTCTAACTCTCTAATCAACATACTAAAAATCTCGCAAAATCATGAAGTTTTTCCTTCCAAAGGAGGGTCCTCTGAAAAATGAGTTTTCCTATTTATCTTTGTAACGATATGCTCAACGAAAAAATACTCCTATAAGAAATTATTCTTCACAAAATTCCTTACATACAAAAATTCTATATGTTTTTTCGACCAATTCATATCGACTCAGAAATTTAATCAAAATTTCATTAATCCTCAGAGTTTTTTTGAAATAATTTTCAACTATTTTTCTTGGAAAATGATTAATACATATGCTCGAGAGCGTGAAAAGGCGAATTTTTCGAAACCAAAGTGGACGAACCTTTTACACCTCATGTGTCCAAATGGGAATCGAAATTGAATTTTCAAAATTACCCGAAATTATGCTTTTTTTTTACTGTAACGAGATGCTCTTTATATGGTTACTTTTCATAAGTAAATCCCCTACGGAGAGTAAGAGGGCAATCCTAAAAGACTTAATTATTTCGTTCAAGTTTCACCTCTCAAGAGGGGTATGAATTAGATGGAACGTTCCATCGTATTTCACAATCAGCATTTATCAAAAAAACAAGATTTAAAAAAATGAAAAATAATCCTATAGGTATGCATTTTTCATTTTCATGGGATAAGAAAAACTTTAAGATCCCATTCCCTGAGGTTGAATTGTTTTAAAAGTCACCATAGGAGAAGGTAAAGGCTCATCCGGAGATGTTTAACCACAGCTAAAGCAAAAAACTTGCTAAATATGATCTTGAGCTATAGGACAAAAAGGATTTCAAAATATGTTATTTTAAAAATTCAATTTTTTTTCTCACTCTAGCACAAGGGGTTCAAAAAATTTGCCTTTTTATGAAATTTTTAATAACATGCCCACCAACTCTTCAAAGCGTGTAATCAAAAAATTTTTCATGTTATTTTTTCAGTAACCTATCATTACACAGATAAGCGTCAAAGCTATTTTTGGGAAGTTCTCGTCCTTCTTTTCGTAATTGGGGAGAGTATTCTGGTTATTATTACAGACAACAAATACACCATGGGTTATTCTGATTGGAATTATTTTCGTCAATCAATTATTTTTGGTCTGAATTACCTTGCACTACTTTAGAAGTAAGTATTTCTATTTATCATATTTCACGTATAGGTATTTTTTGAATTCTAAGTAGGATCACAGCCAAGTGAAAGCTTACGTAATGGATTATTTTTCCGCAACATTCAAATGACTAGAAGTAGATGAAATACTGCATAGTTATGCATTAGAATTAAGTATTTTATTTTTGAGATCTATAAACGTTATACGAGTATTACATCGAATAAATGATTCAAGTTTGTTAAGTTTGAGTTTAGAATAGAAATGAGCTTTTTTTTTTTTTATAATCACAAAATTTATCACAATGACTGCTTTTTATGAGTGATTGGTAACATATTTGTAAATTTGACTTTTTATTACAGTATTTAAATGAAGAAGTTAAAGTTTTAAGATATGTTGAAAGAAAATATAAAAAAAAAAATCAATCTAATAATCGTATAGGTACCTATTTATAATAATAGGTACTTAATAATGGCGATTAGTCGTTAGAAGCGAACGTATTATAGTAATAGGTAAATTTTTAGAAAATTATGTGAAAACAAAAAATGATTAAAGAAATAAAGGCTTATATGCGAAACAGGAATCATAACCAAGAAATTATTTCTATACTCATGTACCCTTATACTATAACTTCTCCAGTACAATATGAATACGTAAGATAAATGCAATAGTAACCCTTAAACACAACTGTAGTCAATTTAAATTAAAAATTGGTAACATGTTTTCATCTAGAGATACCTAGCAAATGGTATTGGTAGGTAAATTGTGTAACGATCTAAAAATATTATCATATCACTCATTCATGAAATTTTATCTCTTTCCTTTTCTGGATGAAACTTATATACTCAGATATTCCATCTCTATAATCGTTTATGATTTAATATCATTGATTAAAAAATTAACTTCATTAATGCAATTAACAGCTTTCTTCAAAGAAAGTTTTACATCATTGCTATCTAACTGTGTATTACTGAATGCATCTTGAAGGGCGAAGAAAACTGGATACTGGTATTTCGAATATATCGGAAATCTATAAAAATCGAGCGTCCTAATTAGTTGCTTGGATTTAAAAGTTGTTCGTATTATCACTCATAGATGAAGCATTCAAAAATTACAGGAAGTAAAATACCTAATAGATACTTAAGGTAAGTAATGATACATACTTATCATTCTCTTCATGACATTTGATTAGCCTATCAATTTGCATTAATTTATCATTCAACATGCGGAATTCTAATAACCTAAAAAATAGTGTAAGAAATGAGATTTACAAATTCAACGATTACACTACATTAAGTATTGAAAAAAAATGTAGAATATTTTTGTAAATACTTGTTAATGTTATAGTTATAGGTCTGTATGTCCTGTTGAAATTTCTCTATCCCTTCTGGTAAGTTTTTTACAGCCTCGCCGAATCGTTCTGTATGAAACAAAATTATCATTATTCTCGAAGAAGAAAACAGAGGAAACAAAATCGTGATAACTTACTAAAGTCATGTATAGTGCTGATATTTTGCATCCGTTTTTCGTTTTCATGATAAAAATCTTTGAAAAAGTTGGTTAAAATTTCAGGGTAAACAAATATATTAAATGGTAAAATTAATTCATTCGCCAATGAAAATGTTAACATCGTCCACAGTTGTATGATCGCATATTCGTATTCGTATATATTTACAACACTATCTTTATTCTGGTTTTGAGAATGCTTATTACCCTACAAAATAAAAATAGGTATAAGATTACCAGGTTGTTGAAAAGTTCATCAGTCTATATATTTCACATATTGTCTTGTGCAATACTGAAAAAAGCATGCTAATGTACTAATTAATTATCCATCATGTTATACCTAATCATTTATACAAGTGTTTTGGAAATGAAGCTTACTCGATTATCATATCCAAAACTAATGGTAGGAATATCAAACGAAGCGAATAAATCATTTTCTATCGTCTCGATCTCAAAATGTTCATTTCTGTAATTGCTTTTAGATTTGGTATCGTTGCGATCTTCACCATCTTCGAATTGCCTGTACAGAGATAATTATAACATATTCACCCAGATGAAATATTTACAACGATGGTTTATTAAATTACTAAACATACGCTTTCTGTTTTTTCCAAACATCGAGTAACGACTTCTCGTGTAGTTTTTGTTCGGCATTTGGATTTTCCACCAGCGAGGAAATATTTTCGAACAAATTCTGCAGCAGTGGGCTCGCTTTTACGTTCAAAAATTCCAATCCTGTGAAAATATTTGTTCAATGGTTTTCATTGGGTAGCATTTACTAGTAGTATTAATGGAATTCACAAAAATTAATAACCAAAAATTAATCTTATTAACTCCTTCTAACAAAAATACATAAACAAATAAATAAATGTAAAACTTGAAGAGTCCATAGAATTCTTCACTCCTGAGACACATCATGTTTGACATGAAAAATTCATTTAATCAAGATACAAAAGAACTAGCTAGCATACTTTTCTTGCGTATCTTTGCAATCGATCGATTCATAAAAAGTAAAAGAGGTGGAAGCTTTGCTCAAAATATAGAGCATTACCTTCGCTCATCTCTATTCATTATAAAAACTTCTCTTGTGATTTTTTTTTCTCTTAATGACTCGTACTCATGAGTAGACATTTTTTACTTAATTTCTTTTATTCATACTGATTAAGTATTTGCTCCAAAACTGAACTCATTTTTTATTCATACGAGACAATATACCTTGTATCGGTTGTTTCATGTCCAAATATGCGACCACTCTTTGCTCTATAATGTGTTTGTATGTCTTAACAAAGGATTCTTCAGAATAACTTTGAGCTTCTTCAAGACCAAAACTGCAGAACACAATGGTTCGTGAAGGGTTCCAACCTATTTTTTATTACATTCGTTACATTATTGGTAATACATATATATATGTACTTCATACCTATTTGAGAAAAAAGCTCAAGTTGCTACCTTCTTTAGCCTTCAGTTCGGCTAATGATTTTGATACTTCCATTAAGGCGTTTATCCTCTCGGATGTTTTTTCATCATTTTTTAATGTTTTTCTTTTATTTCCAACAATAATGTAACGATCTGTTGGATTAAAAATTAATAAAATTAAATTAATGAGTTAATCTGAAAGAAAAAAACTATCACGCGTGGTGTATTACGTATTTAAATGGAAGTCTAGCGCTTATTGTACATTTACTTTTGCGAAAGCGTTTTAATTGGGTTTAGGTACTAGCCACCTATATTGTAAAAATCTCTTATCTATCACTTTTTGTACTAGTGAATGAAATAAAATCGAATTCAAGGGTCAAATGAAGGTATCACTATATTATCGTTTTTCAAAATGAGAAATGGCTCATTAATAAATTACGACTCAAAATTGAAGAGAAAAATTGAATAGGTATTTTACCGAAATTAAAGATTAATTTCAAAATCTTATTTGTGGGATTTAGTATAGTTTTCTTACCATATTCTTGACTGCCTTTTAAATAAGCGGCTATATCGTATGTTGTGTAATTTACATTCGTGAAATAAGAATACAAAACCAGCTTCCAACTAGAGACAAACCCCGGTCCAATATAATATAAAGCATCGAGGGCACCTTTCCACGAATCCGGAGGTTTATTAGCTGACGACATTTCTCTGGAATTAAAGAAAATATATTTTTTATATTTGGTACCTACTGCTTTACAAAATGTAAATAGATACAACTGTTATAAACTTCACCTCAAAATGTTTTGCGCTGTCATTGCTTCGATTACTTGTACAGGTACACCTGTATTTGGATTATTTCGCTGTGATTCTATAATATTATAAAGCTTATGTAGGTACATTAATTTTCTAATTTATAACAAGTAAACGGTTATTTGGTTACAATTAGATATGTGGTTGATACCTAAAGAGCTGTATATTTCCTGTAAATTGGCCAATAATGTGGGTGATATGATTTCTTCACTGACAGAGAACATGTCGACATTTGGATACTGTTGCGGATCAGCAAATAACAAAACACCGGTTGCACCTCGTTTAAAAGCTGTGGTTACCTGAAATTTGTAATAATTGAAAGTCAAACTTTTCTATTCGAGTCTTTTTTCAAATATATTTTTTAATCTCGTGGTTTGTTTTATATACTTTTTCTAAAATTGGTATCTTGCCCAATCGTAGTAAAACAATGCAACCTCGTAATGAAATACCTTTGTGCAATAAAAAATTAAAATCTTCTTGCGAACCAAAATTTCCATACACTGGTAAGCCCTTGAAAATAAAAAATGCTCGGGTATTTAAAATCGTTTCACACCAACCATTTCATTCCAAAAAGATACTCACTGAGACATTGTTAGTTACATTTTTCGTGTCTTTAGCATCATTAGGAATCACGTACTTATAGGTCATATTTCTAACATTACTGTAGCGAATTATTTCTCCTTTGTCCACCACAATTTCCAGCTGTAGATTGATCATTAATGCGTTAAGTAGGTATGATTAAATGGAAAAAAATCTAAAAAATATCAATCGATAACAATAATTTTTCATGCAAGTGTTCATTACCGCATCTGGTCTATCCTTGTTTTTAAATGATAGAATGATGTTTGAAGCAATGATTGGTGAAATTTCGTCGAATTTGTATGCTTCGAAATGATTTCGTAAGAGTAAAGCTTCGTCATAGTTCGTTAGGGTTTTTTTAGTTGATAAAGTAAAATCTCTGAAAGAACATAGTTAATGCAAATTAGTAATTATTGCATGGCATTGACTAGATATGTAGATACTATAGGGAACGCCGTGTATTCCATTTTTTGGAGAAGTGAAAGGAGTCGGGAAACGTAGTTGTTAAATTATTTCCGTATAACGTGAAAATAATATCAGTAATTAAAATTTACATAGAAGGTTCTAAAATGGGATCTAAAGTTTTTATAAATTCAAAAAAAATATTTTCGCCAGTTTGAAATTTTTTTAGAGTTAAAAGTCACATGTTGTCATCTAAAGATTTAAAAGATTGTTAGTCACCAATTGTATGAACATTTAGAGGTTTTAGCTTTTTTTTTTTTTTTTTAACACTAAATTTTGGATATTTCATAAAATGATGAATGAATGAGTAATTCGTGGATTACGAGCACAGTATGAGCCTAATTTGGGTTCTTTAGAACTTGTTAGATAGAATATACCGGATTTTAACATCATGGAGATTACTACGGGATTTACGGTGCCAAATACTTCAACTCCTCTGGCAGATCTTGAGAAAACTAATAAAGTCTGCAATAGATTTCAACTGGGAAATCACTGAGAAAAACACACCTACCTCGAATAAACTCCTTAAATCCACCATACCTTAATACACGCTCCTACAATCCTGCTTTCTAAAAGAAGCTAAATTACTATTAAAAAACTAGTCCATCCTATAATCAGTAAACGTGATTCTAACCTAAGCTGCAACATACAGCACAAAAAAATGTAAATCACCAAATAATTAGTTTTATTGATTTATTAAAATTTTTTGGTAAATGTTCTTATCAGTTTGGAGAAATGAAGTTTTTTCACACATTTTTTTAGGGTCGTTTGGTTGAATATTTATCAGCAAATGCAGTTAGTCCACGAAAAAAAAAAAGTGAAAATAAGCGCATCATTCGTCATACCTACTTATTGTCAATTTCATTCCTTTTATAATATTTCGCATGTCAGCAAAATAAACGACAAGCATTATCAGTATAAAATTCAAGATATGTGACAGATTGTTAGGAGTTAGTTGGAAAAGTAGAGCATTCACTATGTCGTTATTAACATTTACTTTTTCGGTGGTTCTATGCTGTTCAAAATGCCAATATATTTCGCATTATTATTTTCAAAATCGGAACGCGTGCTCTCAAATGTACACTGCGAAGCATTTTGCATTCCAACATGATCATGGGTATGTCTCGAGTTCGATCCCAACATATAACCTATTCGATATCATCGTTATCTTTATATGGTTAATTATCTTTTAATCAACTGAATACACATCACTCCTAACTTACCCAAAATCAACGAAACAAATGAAACAGAAAATATGCAAGAAAAGCAAAACCGTTTAGAAACCACCTCGGATGGATTATCACACGAATGTGATTGCGGAAAACTGAGCACACGATTCATGTCACCGATGATAGTAAACAGACACAATACTAGGATAATTTTATTCTCACATTTTATTAATAAGCCGAAATTACGGAAAATGATAACAACGCCGGCAAATAACATTAATGCGCTCGTACAACACAGAACTAGCACGATGAGCCAAAAAATCTTTCACAATATTTAAAATAAAATTTTTATAGGCTAGAGGCTGTGTTCGTCTTTAACGCGTCTATATGGCAGACAGCTTAGTAATTATTTCGTTAACAATAATAACTTCATTTTTAACGCACGCTGCTTTTAAATTGATGAACGTTTCAACCATTTGCAAACAAAACAAAAAAAGCTGAAGTAAGCGTTAAACGTGTGAACATTAAATTTCGAGGTCGATGTTAAGATATAGAAGAGGAGTTGTTTTTGTTGGCAAATGGTGAAAAAAGATTCGAAAGTGAAAGTTTAAATCATGCTTAAATATTTTTCAATGGTAATTTATGGTAACTCTATTATAGTAGAATAAATGGACTTTTTTTTGTTCGAAAATTTCTACTTGATAAATTGACGAATTGAAAAGAATAAATCACATCTCGTAAATAAATTACTCGCAAAACTAACAAAAACTTTCTTGCATTGTGGGAGGATTGAAAATTTTTTTGGATTGTCACCAAATGAAATAAATACTGTTGAATTAATCATTTTTTGCCAACTTTTTCCCATTGACTTTCATATATAGACTGCTAATGACTGCATAAGTGTAATGTAAAACGGTGTCCCCGACATACAACTCAATATAAGTCTCGAAATGCGTAGTGCGCATGAGCGGAGTTTATAATCAGTTATCATAATATGGTTGATTATAACAGATTATAACCAATTAAAACATATTATACAGATGTTATGTTTATAAATTCAAGACTCGCGCATGCGTATAATGCATATCGCGACTTATAAAATTTCAATGTCGGGGACAATTGAGCTAATGTGCATTAGCAGTCTATATATAAAAGTCAATGCTTTTTCCACCAGTTACCTATATTTTGCTCTGTTAAAATTAAGTAGATTTCGTTACTCGCCACAGTTGAAAAAAATTGCTTTAATTTTTGATAAGTGGTATGATAGTGTTTATTTGATGATAAGAAATAGAAGCTAATTTTTACATTTTGTATAAATATAAATAGTAGTTATACCAACGAAATAAATAGTTTTCTTGTTGAGATTCATCCTTGGAACAAAAATGATGTATATGTTATCTGGCAAATTTCCATTAAAGCGAAAAAATTTTCCGTTTTGTTAATTTTCTCATACTTACCTACCTTCCATTATTTTCATTTCTTTTTGTATATCAATGTAAAATTTCATGCATTTTTATTTTTAATAAGATTTTCATCATTTTTAAGATACCTAATAATGTTTGAATTTTGAGGTAAAGAATGTATATAGTAATACAGTAATCAAGTACCTACTATTACTTTGAAAAAATATTAATGAAAATTCTATACTCACAGTGGTTGAACGTTTCGCAGATTCTGAAACATTTCTACGATTTCTTTAATACAAATAGATTTGTTGTGAGGAGATGTATGGCTCTTCAGGAGAATTATAGGTATAAATGAAACAACAACAAGAATCAAAATCGTAAAAACTAAGGCTGCATAGTATGTGAATGAAATTTTGCATATAAATTTCTTAAATTCGCCATTTCCATTTTTGGGCCTATTAAAATAACATAACTGTGAGCAAGAAAATTGTAAACTATTGAATAAATAATCATAAAAAAATTAATTAATTTTACCGATATTTAAATTTAGATGAAATGCTATTTAACGATTCTACTTCGTCAGCAAATAAATCTTCATCAGAACGAGTTTTGAAGTGCGAATTATTGAATATGGTTTCTCTCATGGTTATTAAAGGAGCTCCAGACATATCAGCATTTGAAGTTCAAAGGATCTGATACAATTCGAAGCTAAACATTTATTCTTTATTTTTTAGAAATATAAAAAAATAAGATATATTAAAATAAGTTATTCATGAGTTAAATACTTATTATTGTTATTTGCAAGTAATATAATTAAAATTTTGATGTTTAGGCTGGACCTACTCTGTTGTAGCATGTTTTAGTAACAAATGACTACAATAAATATTCACGTTTATGTATTCAAAAATACTAACTTGTAAATTTTTTATTCCTGAAGAATTATAGAATAAGTATTCAACTTTACCTTACATCATCAAATCAATCTTATCTAGGTACTTCAGTAAAATATGTACTTACCTATTTGAGTTGTACTTCGTTATATATTTTTTAGTCTCAACAGACAAGAGTTGAGTACTGCATGGAAAAAGTATTGAAAATGAAAATAAAGTCACTGTCTACATATTTTCAAACTTTTTCTCTCGATAACATTATCTGCGCCAGATAACGTCATTTACTAGGGGTGAAACCTTTTCTACTGGTGGTTCGTTATGTTTTTCATCCAACGTTTATCTAGTAAACTAAAGTTGAAATAGGGATGGATGCTGCGCATTTCGAAAATATTTCCCTTATTGACGACAAGCGCATTCTGATTCTGCCTTTTTAAATGTACCTTATTTTTACAATGCCTATTAAGCATTCTAGCTCGACACTTAAGATGAATACATCTTTAATTATAGTTATCCTTCCTATTGAATAGGATTTTCAATGTTGAAGTTTCAAGTCTTACAAAGAATTATTTAAAATTATGTATAATATATTACGTATCATCAATTTGAATGTCTAGCATTACAATGAAAAAATGAAATTACTGGTAAGTTACCAAAATGAAATAATAAAAAATCAAAAAAACGACCTCTGTCGGCTATTTAAGACAAATTAATTTATTATTTGCGCGCCATTTTTGTCGATTTATCATTCTATCGCATTCTATCTTGAAGTTGTTCTGATAAGGGAAAAGCTAAATTTTATGAAAAATACAAAATAAATAATTAATAATATATTAATGATATTTAGACATGTTAAGTAATTAACATTTATATTGCAAATAATCATGGAGAATGAAAATGAAGAACCACCCGCGAAAATGAAAAAAGAAAATGAAACAAAAGAAGAAAGTATTGAATCTTCTATTGGTATTGTTAATGTCAGTTCACTAGTTAACCATAGAGCTAGAGTATTACCATCATGGTTACTACCTCCAACTCCCACTAATAACGTTATAAAACAGGATAATCCAATCGACATTACTCAAAATATTACTTCTGCAAGCTCTAATGCAAGTTCAGAAGTCAAACTGGAGAATGTTGCTGAACATGATCAAAATATGAATAACTCGCCGACTATTCCAATCATAAAAAAGGAAGTGAATATCGCTAATATGGTCGACGATGATATGACTCCAATGACATTAGATGCTGAAAATAATCCAAACCTGAATTCATCCATAACCATTCCGATGGTTGATAATATCAAAGATGAAGGAAATAGCAAGATCGAACCAGATTCAATTGCTAGTCCTTCACCTACCATTAGCATTAATGCTCTCTTGACTGCTTCTAATACTGTAACGGTTTCAAAAATTAAAATAGAAAACGATGCATGTGTTACCACTCCGACGCTTACAAAAATTAAGCAAGAAAAAAATTCCAATAATGAATCAGATACGAATTCTAATCCTTCAACTCCACCATCCGTCAACGATACCGCATCATCATCCACCGATGTGCCACAAAAACCACCATGTCGATACGGAGCAAATTGCTACAGGTAATTTTAACAAATAGAAAGTAACTTCACGTCTTTCATTTGTTTATCTTGCGAGATATATATAATCATGAATATTTACAGAGAGAATGCGCAACATCGAGAAAATTTTTACCACCCTCCTGGAAGCGATCCCTCAAAGAGTCCGGTAAAACCGCGATGTAGGTACGGTTCCTCTTGCTATCGTAAAAATGAAGAACACCGAAGAAAATTTATGCATGATAGGTCACCAAATAATTCAAGGAGCAATAGAAGTAAATTCATTCTTTCATCAGAAACATTATTACTAATTTGATGTCCATGTCTCTTTGAAGTGTGAAAATTGTGTTTTATATCGTTAGGAAAAAGGAACGTGAATCATGCAACCTTACAAACATTTGATAATTCTGATAGTGACATTAATGATCTTGAAGATTTTTGGACCGATGCATCGTCAGATGCTTTTGATTCTGATTTTGAAGACCAAGAAGAGGAAGAAGATGAAGACTTGGAAGAAAGCGAACTTGAAGATTAATGATATATTTTTAATTGATTTTTATTCGAATTACCATGTTTTTTCTTCGATTTTTTTGTTAATTTTTGTTTAATGTTAATTAGAGTTCGTTTTTAGTATTATAAAAGAGAAACACTTTTGAATTCACTTTTTTATATATTTTTTATAATCTTTAGAAAGACTGTAATAATTGTCTTTATTCGTAGTACCATATGGAATACCATTTATTAATTTCTTCTCATATTTTATAAATCAAATTCTTACATACTTTACTTATTTTTGAATCATAAGATTCACATGAATACTTCAACTTCATATTGATATTATTATACTTTATGTGATAAATTATGAGTTAGTGACTAGTTTTTGTGAACAAAAGATCGCTTTCGAGAGAATAATGAGCGATATTATTGAATTTTTATCTTTTTTTTTCATGAGATTTCTGAAATAAAATACACAAAAATTGTCTTTTTCTTCAAGTATTTTTATTTGTTGACGAATTGGAATGTAAGTCAAGTATATGGTTATGATAGAAATGAAACGTATAAAAAAAAATAAAATGAGGACTTGAGGAGCAATAAACATAAACGTAATGTACCTAAATCTTGCGCCCAATTGGTGAGTCAACTGCAAGCACAAAAATAATATTTTTCTTTTTCCATTACTTGAATTCATTTTATTGAAACCAAAAGTAGAAAAAATGTTATTGAAACCTATTCAATAATCCTGAAATTGAATGAAATACAGGTATTAAAAATTAATTTTCAATTCACAAATTATTAGGATGCGATTAAATTAAAAAGGATGATTGAAAACGAGATTTTTGCGCTGGGTGTTGACTCTTGATTAATCAGCTGGACCCATAAGTCGCACACTTGGTTCAATAACGCCACATCTAAAAAAAAAAAACAGATCTTAAAAAAGCATGTAAAAATTCAGCAGAAAGGTACCCTTTTCCTATGATTTTTTGGAGTAAAATGAGCTAATTTAGTTTTTCTATCACAGTTTTACCGATTTACATTAATTTTACCCAAAAATGTATGTAAAAAGAAGTACTTCTTTGAAATGTGCCCTTCTTATAATTGCAATTTTTTTTTTGAGATGCGGCGTTATTGAACCAAGTGTGCGAAGAGTATGCTGAGGTGGTGAGGACGAGGCAACAAGAAGCTTGCCTAAGATTTTCTGTTAGTGTTTTATCAATTTTGTGATAATGGGAGGTTTTTTGTGTACATGCGTAAAATAGCAATATTAGAAATAATTATTCGATTTATTTCCTCTTAAAGCGTAGAATTCAGTTGTTTAAGTAGTAACTTTTCACTCTAGAATGAAGTAATATTCATCACGTTACCATAGTAACCTAGAAAATTTTCATTCAGTTACATGTTTGCAAGATTCAAAAATGGAAAAATTTCAAGAACCTTTCATCACCATTTACGCTGAGAAAAATGTAAAATATACCGCATTCGACTGCCTTTGGATTCCATGTTCCGCAAAATTCATAGCTTTAGGCTCCACGCCTTCAGCCGGCGGAGTACTTCAAACTTACGAATTACGTGAAGGAAAAGTGGAACTTATTCACGAAGTAAGAATGAATTCCAAAACTAGAATGATTATGTTTCCGTTTCTCCTCAATATATTTATTATTTTAGAAAACGCACGAGAAGTCTTTCAAGTGTGGAACATTCGGTGCATCATCTCTTACAAATAGACATCTAGCAACTGGTGATTTTTTTGGCAACTTAGATATATGGTAAGTAGGTTCATAAACTAGATATATTTCTAATTCATAGTTTACTCACATATTTAATGAAATATTTCTTCAGGGATTTAGAATACCATACTCCAGTGTATTCAGTCAAAGCTCATCATGATATTATATTCAGTATTGATGGTGTTGCCGGAAGATCTACTCACTGCGGTGCTCCTGAAATTGTCACTGGTAGTCACGATGGTCCGTAGAGCTAATTATCGATTGACTAACGAGGTTGTATTTTAAAACACATTATAACCAAATACTTGTATAGGTTATGTAAAAGTTTGGGATCCGAGGCAGAAAGACAGACCGGTAGCAATAATGGAATCTGTGGATGAAGTAAAACGTCAATGTTGGGCAGTAACTTTCGGTAATGATAAATTTTATGTTTGTATTTTTCATCGCATAAGATTACTAAGATGAAAACATGGCCTATTTTCATCTTAGGAAATTCCTATAATAATCAAGAACGCGTGGTTTGTGCTGGATACGATAATGGTGATGTGAAAATGTTCGATTTAAAAGTCATGTCGTTACGTTGGGAAACAAATTTATCAGACGGAGTAAGAATAATTACTAATGTCATCTTTGTAAATTAGATTTCACAACAGATTAACTTTTCATTTTCTATATTCTGTTTTAGGTCTGTAGCTTAGAATTCGATCAAAAAGATACAAAAATGAATAAATTTCTTGCTACGTGTCTTGAAGACAATATTTGCCTTTTTGTCACTCGTAATTGTTCCTCCAATAACTTTCCGTTGATTACTGAACATGTGAGATTTACTTCATTTTTTTTTTTAAATATAGTCTAATGCCTATCATGAATACAATTCATACTTTTATTTTAGGGCCATAAATCAACGGTTTGGTGTGGTAGACATCTTCCTCAAAATAGTGATATTTTTATGACCTGTGGAGGATCAGGGTCATTAATGTTATGGAAATAGTAAGCATTATTAGCTTTCAATAGTCGTATTTTTGAATTAGTTAATATCTCAACATTTTTATTGCAGTAATTCGGATGAAGAGAGTAACGAAGTTGGTTCTTTAAAATTATTAAAAGATACTATTGTATCTTCTCAGTGCGTTACCGCTTTTGATTGGAGCCCTGATAAAGCTGGTTTAGCAGTATGTACATCCATGGATCAGATGATTCGAATGGTCGTTGTTTCGAAATTCAGTCAGTATTATCACTGAGAAACGAAAAATAATCGCTGGAAATTTCCATTCATTTTTTGTGATTGTTGTTGTATTTTAAGAAGTTATTTTTTGTTTAAGTTATTATTTTGTATCCAAACAAATAGTTATTAAAAATATAAATTATCTTGGTTTAGATTGCGAATGAATGATGAAAAAGAGGTTTAAAAAATGAATTTTTAAAAAATAAATAAGATTTATTTAATATCACATTTTCAACAAAGAACATGAATAAAAGGAACACAAAATAAAATTCGATTTGAATTACAGTAATAATACTCTATTGATAATTCAAACTGTTTCGTCACTATTGAAAGAATACATAGCTTTTAATATTGTAGTTGGATTGTCTTTGATGGAACTCAATTGTAAGTTAAGATTCGTTAACCCATCTAAATAATAATTTTTATGTAATTTAATTTCTTTACAAATATCGTTAATATGATTGTTCAATTCTGTAAGAGAATCGTTAAAGTGCGTTTCTGAAATACTTTCTTCTACTACTTCCCAGTCTTCATAATTGATAATTTCTTCGGTAACTTCTTCAATAATACCATATTGTTCGATTGAAGCTTCTTCCATGTTTGTACAGTTCGAGTCTTCTTGTACATTCACATATCCAGTTGCGATATAACGAAGCATAGTTTTTGATTCTTCATCTTTTGGGCCCTCTACACATGAATAAAATGCTTTTTTGTTTCTCGATAACAACTGCTGATGTTTGCAAAAATTACCACTTACGCCTATGTAGCAAGTACAAATGCCTATATCTGAATTGACCATGTATTTGATATTTTTAATTTTACTATAAACCACGAAGAGACTATCGGATACTTGTATGATAAAATAATTACTGAGATCATCTTTCGTGAGCTCTTCGGTTTTGAAACATCGAATATTTCCTAAACAGCAGTCTATAAATTTTTGCATATAAAAGTCACTAAATTCTGTGGTAAAAAATTCGACTAAGTGGGATGGTGATTGACTTTTGATTTTTTCTAAAATTTGTTCCTTTAAAATGCGTAACTGAAAATCAACTATGCAATTAGTATCACTATTTTTCAGAATAGGGTCTGTTCTGAAACAATGAGCCCATTTTTTGCGCTTCTCAAATATCTGTTTGGCGAAACGCTTCACAGGTATATGAGTCTCGAAATTTTGAGTCAAGTTGGTAAAATGATCGCTAAAAGCTCGTTCATCGGTAGCGTACACCATTTGCCTTACGATAGAATAAATAGTTTTACGATCATTAGTATGGACCTCATTTTTGGGTTTCAACAGCCACCTGTGACAAGCACGTAGGAAATGAGGAACGCATAAAAAATCGTTGGAAGATAAGAATGCAGACCTAACTGCGCTTATTTCCGTTGGATTATCGTCCGTCAGGACAACGAAAGGGCCTTTTTTACCCTGGCTTCCGAACGCATGAGGACCAACTGCAGTTAAGAATATGTTAAATGCTTGAATTAATGTTCGTGTGGCATCTTGTGTGGTTATTATTACACCGACAGGAGCTTCGCTTGAATGCAATTTAGTGAACAATAGAAAAACTTTGAGTCCGAAACGATCTACGCTACCGCAGTTATCGATAAAAATCATATCACCGGCTGGTTTGGTTTGTAAAAGTCGTTTCATAATTGGAGTGATGATAACAATAAAGAAATTATTGTTGTCAAGCTCTGTCAGAGAACAAAATGAGTTTTTGCAGTTTTTCGATTCTACAGTTTGCTGAACAGATTTCAAGATTTCAGGCGATCTCACTGCGATATATTTTTTTTTTACCGTTTTATGGTAGAAATGACGAACCCAATCATAATCGGGTACTTTGCTACGATCATTAGAGTACTGATTGTATTCTTTTTCCGATAGCTGCATTCGTACGTGAATTTTGAAATAGCGAAGAGCATCGGCAGGTGATGCTCCGTCTTCAAACATTCTTATAAAAATTTGTTTAATATCTTCGGTAGGTTTTTTAAAACGCAAAAGTTCCGGTGAATTTATAGGGTGATTATGAATGAAATTGATGTTTACCCAAGACAAATTTCTAAAAAAAAAAAATTAAAAAAAAACAATCGAATTAATAGTTTCCAAAAAAGAAAAAGATACCAACTGAAAAAAATTGAAAATCCTTACTGTAAACTTTTTTTTAATACTGTATAAATTGTACTTCTACAATTGGTTCCTTTCGACACTTTTTTCCTCTTCACAGGGTTGGGAGTTGAATGATGCTCGCATTGATAATGTTCCTATAAATTTATTACAATTATATATAGAAATTTGTAAATAACAAAACAAACACCAGAAGTAAATTACCTGGACGATAATTGAATTAGTAGCATTCTTAGAAGCTCTAGAACGCACATACGTACAATTATTAATTTGCATGAATGCATCAACCCACTTATGGAGACTTTCTCTGGTACCAATTGTGGGTAAATATATTTCGGCAGTGAATCCATTCTCAAGTTTTTGAACTTTCGAAATTAATGTTCTTTCGGGAGGCAGTAATTCCTATGAGAAGAGAACTGAATATTCAGAAACGCAATTTAATATCTTTTTGAACGTACACGATGAAATGAATCACACTTTCAAGAAATCTGGTAATGTGGAACAGTTGGTCATCGTATGTCTCTTTTTGAGAATATGTTTCCGCATTGACTGTCGAGAGACAAACATTGTCATACATACAGCGCAATAGAGGTGTTTTTGACCCTGAAACAATCAACAATGATTGAATAATAGAAGAGTTATACATGTTCAATGATAATGAAATGGGTACATGAATTTTAGTACACAATACATTTTGTCATGAGTTGCTTTAACATATAATCGTGACAGGGAATAGAATTTCACGTAAAGGGGGAGTGTTTGGAGCGAAAATAATACATTTTTAAAATCTATAGATACCTTCGCCGGTTTAATCTTCGAAGACATTTTCAATTCTGGTATGAAGAAAAATCACCAGTAGTAGAGTAATTTTTAATTTTCCAACTTTATTTACATTTCAAATAAAACCGAATAATGACGACAAATTAACACATTTTTAAGGTTGAAAATCACCATAAATGCCATAAACTTTAATTTTGAAGCAGAAAGTTATGTTCATAAATGACTTGTAATGTTATGAACCTATCTTTGTACTTCCACGAATAATTAAGATATTGTGTATTTTTTCCCAAGTAATTCAATTTCTCTTCAAATTTAAGTAATCATTTCATAGCATTTAAATCATTGTAATTTTTAAAGTAATTATAATTTACTTTACGCGCAATGATGAAATTTAAAATCGAAAACTTCAATTTACATTCAGATTTCTTTTAATAACGATACTACCGGTGAATGAACGAACTAAAGTGTTTTCTTCACAGTTAATAATTTTTTACTGGAATACTTTTCCTTTTTTTTTTGAATTTGCACAAAACCACAGATAAAATTTTGCGAACGAAAAATTCAACTTAGGAAAGATGTTTCTCGTCCACCGTGAGAGTTCACGTTAGTTAAATGTAATTTAGATAGAAGGCGAGTTTTTCTATTTCGTTTTGGTGCGGTGCAGTTCGTGCAAATGTTTTACATATAATTGTGTGAAAATCGTAATTAAACAACATTTGTTTAATGCACAAGTTCATATTTTTCGACTCCCCGATATTCGTTGCGACATGAAAACAAAATGCCCAATGGTAAATTTATCAATAGATACGTATTGTTTAACACAAGGATATGCCAGTACACTATTAAATCTATCCTAAGGAAAGTCGGTCGTATAAATTACATTTTGCCATACAACGGTACGATTTTTAAACTAATATTTACAAATATCATTATAAATTATCACCAAGGGGAATATTTCGAAACAGTGCTCAACGTAGTATCGTATTAATTAACGTTCGCGCATTCAATTGACCGACCCATAGTACGTAGATATGAAATAAATATTATAAATTTAACGTACACACGCTAATGTGAAATTATATGCATATTGATATTGAAAAATGTCGAATATTATGTACGTTTGTTCGGGGAAATATTTCTTATTAATCCCTTCTCACGTTGTTTACTAGTTCGGGTTTTGGCGTAATATTTGATTTGTGATTATTATCGATTGTATTCGAAACAAGTGTTCAATGGCATAATTTTTTCTCGCATTATCAGTACTTTAGAGAAATATTCATGACCTTCGATGCGACGGTGTACTTTTAATTATTCGGCGTTATTGTACGCCGGTCCAAATCAGGGTATTGTATAATTGTATATTTTTGTTTTAGGTTTGACAGAGTCGAATAAATTTTTTATCTTTTACATTTACTTATGAAAATAAAAATCAAAAATTAATACAGAAATGTAACTGTCCATGGTGTTAGTGCGGTCAAATGATTTTCGTGTTATTTGTTACTTAATCAGTGATAACGATTTTTTGGTAACCGAGTTACTATAGTTTAGTTTTTTTCCCTTCTAATATTGGTATAATTAATCGGTGTTAACTGTGCGGTTTATTTTGATCGACATTAATTTGTTGCTGCTCTCACAGCCAATATGTCTTCCGGTACATTCGTAGATAGGATAGATCCATTCGCCAAGCGCTCGTTGAAAAAGAAGTCCAAGAAGTCGCAAGGATCATCGCGATATCGAACCGCTACCGACGTCGAATTACAACAATTACCGCTGCTTAAAGGTAAGCCACTAAATTAATCTGTAATCTGGTAAACTCGAATTTCCAATTTTCGCGGAAAATTGGATATTAGCGAGATAGAAATTAAGCTCGAAACGTTATAATGTGGTTTGCCATATTCCATGTAATCGCAAATTCTTACTCGAAACACAATCAGATAACGTACTTCGACATTGGGAAAAGATTGAATATCCCTCGAACTCATCGATCGTCAAAATTTCATCGTTGTCGTTATATAGCTCCAATCAGATTCTGCCGCCATTCTTATCAACCTTGTATTCTTATTCGTAACATTATAGCCCATCGCTTCGCTGCGCTAAAAATATCCTCCATTAATGTTCTCCAACTTTCAAAACTTTCAAACTAATTTCGTATTCCGATAGCGTTACCGCGTTTCATTACAAAATATTAAAATATCACCTTGCCCGAGTTTGTCGGTTCCTTCATTCGATTTTATTGAGATTTGTTCTCCCACTTCATATTTCTCATTTAACGTTTTTTTTTTCTTTTTTTAATTGAGTTTTTGAATGAAAAAATGAGCTATTACACTTCGCTGATTTGGAATTGAAAGTTCAGAGGAGGGAAAAGACAGTTCTCGAATAATTTATCGTTGATTGGCCAACATCTATTGTGACATGTATGTATCAGTGATGGAAGATGAAAATTTAAATACGTTAATGAGCTTATCACATTTTTAAAGTGGTTCGTGGATAAATGCTGGCAGCTAAGAATTCAAAAATCTCATTCTTCTCTTGTTGTTAATCTTGTTTTTTCACTTTAAGTATAGCACTTACCGTTTTTTTTTCATTCTTTCATAATTTCAGTTCTCGTTCTTCGATTCGTTCGATAACATTTATCTAGGATATGATGTATTATTGTGGTATTGTTATTTGAGTAAATGCTCCTTCTTATGGTTTGGTCTCACAGCAGTTGTATGTGACCATTTTAAAAGTTGGAAAATAATGATTATTGTCATGATTCAAATTACAATGGGTTTTCGTCGGTTGCATTGTACTTAAAAATGATAAAGTTACCCTTCATTTTTTGCAAACTAACTGGTAACTTAATCGGAAATTTAAACTGATCTAATTGTAATTTCATATATTTATTTATTTATTTATTGATATATTTATTTATTACATATTTGAGTGTCTCACCGCATAGCCTCGTTAGTCAGTTACAAAGAGAGCACTCTTCACTATTAAAAGCTCATGTTTAATTTTATTCAATGTTAAATTTAAATTCAAACAAGAAGAAAAACAGTTTTCAATAGATAATAAATTTGAATCAAAATCACCTTCCTCCAAATTATCAAAGTATTTATAAATATGAAAAGGACTCGAATATTTTATGCAAAAAAATAAAGTTAGCGAAAAACTCGTCCATCCTGGACAATTTTGTAAAATAACAAAAAACCTACTTTTAAATCTCTCGAAAAATTCAAGAAATTTATCTTTTGCTGTAACTTATTAGCCAATTATCGTGATGTCCTAGTAACTTATCATATTTTACTGGTAAAGTACTGTAATTTACTGGTAAATTACCTCAACTTACTGGTAAATTACCGTAGCTTACTGGTAAATTACCCTAACTTACTGGTAAATTACCGTAACTTACTGGTAAATTACCCTAACTTACTGGTAAATTACCCTAACTTACTGGTAAATTACCGTAGCTTACTGGTAAATTACCCTAACTTACTGGTAAATTACCGTAACTTACTGGTATTTCACTGGTAAATTACTGGTAGCTCGCTACTTCGAATTTCAATCTACCTTTAATATGTAATATGTGAATTTGGAAGAAAGTTGATAAAGAAAAATAATGTTTTGGTCATCGACCATATATGTACTATTACCTGCTAGTAAAGATTCACCAAAATTGAGCGCAAATTGCCAGCAGTAGTGAAAGGAACGCCATTTGCGCGTGAATTATGTTGGAAAAGATGCGGAAGAGTTATTGTTTTCAAAATGTGTTTGGACGATGAGTGAAAATATGTAGGTTCGAAATTTTTTAATCGTAGTTTCATCCGGTGAGGTGAGCTCAAATATCCGAGATTTCGAAATTCTGCCCTTCTAGCTAGATTGGGGGGGGGGAATTAAGAGAAAAAGGGTTTTTCGGTGGGTTGAGGGGGAGGGAGGAGGGAGTTGGGACATGTAATTTCTTGAATGAGTCGAATCTTCTTTCGAAATCTACCTAGAAAACTTATGTTTGGTATATAGAATTACTCAGAGACTGCAATATGGGCCCTTGAATTTAGGTCGAAATGAATTCCAAACGGCTGCTGAACGAAATTTAAGGAATGCTCGAGTAGCCTTGAGTAACTTAAACTCGATAATAATGGCCTCTTGTGATTATTGTGGCCAAGCCGTGAAATGCCTGAAAAATCTATATTTGAAGGGGAGGAGCGGGGGAGGGGGTATCGTTTTCATTGCGAATGTAAGGCAGAAAATTTTCGATTACTCTTTCATACGATGAAGTGAAGTGAAATTATCGATTCATCAAAGTTTAACGATTTTTGGAGATAAAATCGGATCGTAAAATTTCTGACATGCAAATTTCAGCTTCCTAAGTAAACTTGGTTAAGTGTTCGAATCTTTAGTATCTTTTCGCTGAACAGAGCTAAAAAATGTTAAGCTTTGTGTGTAGGGTTAGTTTGGGACCAAAACATATGACCCCTTGAATTTTGGTGATAGTCAAAGTGCATCCAGTATGGCGGATGGACGTAATGTGAAAAAGGTCTGAAGAGCTTCATAAAAATTCATAGTAGACATGTAAATTCAAATGGTTACTTGGATCAAGAAATATTGCATATTACACCCACTCTTACAAATGATCCGACAAAGGAGGATATGATTTTAAAAATGTGATGGAGAATTAGTAAATGAGCTAAATAGTGTTGAAGGGACGTTTAAGTGAAAAAGTTATGGGGCGGGGTGGAATTGTGCCATAAAATTTCTTAAATCATCCCATATCTCCTCATTTTCTACGTTTAGGAAGCTGAAATTTCGTAGTGAAGTTAATTTAGGCCTGTTTTATAAAACCTCGAGTTTAGCTTGAAATGGATCCAAATTGACGGATGAGTTGAAATTTGAGGAATACTTGAGCAGTTCTTAATTGTTGGAATAAGTATAGATTTATATGATTACTGATTATTAGAGGCAATGGTTGTACTGGTCTTGGGTGAGAGAGGAGAGGTGTTGGGCATTGGGAATGAGCAATTTTCTTTTTATAAATTGTAAATATTTCATATTACGTTATTATATACATTATGCGCGTAAAATACCTACTCGAATTGGCTCAACTGGATATGAATGCGATACCTAAATGTTCGGAAAAATAAACCAGTGTCGTCCAGGAAACTACACCCTTACGTTTATTTACTAAAAATGAAATTTTTGCGTTTATGAACAAAACGTTGCCAAATCTCTTCAAATTAACCAGCTATTATATGAAATCGAATTGCGATTCGCATTAGAGAGATTCATCACTCATTTAAAAAAAAATCATTTGTTGGCTAAAAAAGAAAACGATTTCGCACTTCTTACATGATTACTTTTTCTTAAACCAAAAAACATACAACTACCATACCCCTTAATTGGCACACATGGGTGAATTTCACCCATCGGTAATACAAACTCGCTGCGCTCCGGCGTAACCGGCTGCTCATCCCTGTACACCCTTCATAGTTGAACGTTGCCACAACTTCTTCAGTTTGAGAATCTGTGTTAGTTGCATACATCAATTTTTGAAGGGGCAGATTTACTTCTGAATTTTTATGTAAATTATTCATTGCATTTTTCAGGTCGCAAAAATTGAAAATAAAACCATGCTATGTTGTAGTTCGAACGATTTGCAAGAAAAAACATAGAAGAACAAATTGCCTATCTTCAATATTGAAGGAGCTAGAAATTTTCAAAATTGGTCTATTCTATCCTATGTATGCTGCCCCTTCAATTTTGATATTATGCAATTTTTTTTGTAATGAAATTCCGCATTTCAGCGAGCACAATAACATATTATATTTCAATTTCTTGAGTGACTCAGCACAATTTTTATTTTCTAATTTAAATTACTTTTATGTGTGCCATTAGAGGGATACTATCATCTCCATAATTATCAGTAATAAATATGGCAACAAAGGGCTTATCACGAGGGTGTAGTTTCGTGGATGAATGTTGTTATTTCCACATTCTTGGGTGAGGAGTTGTTCGCATTCGTTCGAAATGTGAACGTAAATGCCCACATTCAGTTTTTATGTTGTCCTGTAACATCGTAATGGTGATAAAATTATTAATTCTTGTCTCCTCCTCACGATGGCTTCGGTAAATTCAAATTTAGAGGATTTCATTAAAAACTTGGGGGTAATATTTAAAATTTGAAAATCAAAATCAAAACATCGAAAAATATATCATTAAAGGGAAAGATAATTTCGTGAAAGTGTTACATTTATTAAACGAAGGAGGAATTTAGTAATTTTATTATCTTCTATTTTTCATACAATTTCATTTATGGCACAAAATATGATGAATTTACCAAAAAACCACCGATTGAATATTCAAGAAAAATCGAACTTTCAAAATTATCCTTCTACCCCCCTCCCCCCTCTTTTTCACTTGAAAATTCAAAACTATCAAATAACATATATATTTTTAAATTTTTGAAATAATCTGAAAATTCGCAAAAAAATTCAACATTTCAAACGTGAAAAAAAATTAATGATAAGAAGACAGAAAAATTCCAATTCTTAAAAAAAAAAAAAAAAAAAAAAAATTGAAAAAATTATGATAGTAAAATTTTGAAATTTTTTAGCGAAACATTCAAAAACTTTAAACATGTACAAAAATGAAAATTGTATTTTCTCATTTTCTAAAAGTTTTAAAATTATAAAAAATTTAAATATTTTTTGATGAAAATTAATCTGAAATTTTGTAAATTTCTTACATATTTCGTATTTAAAAAAAATTAACATTTTCTGAACAACGTTAGAGAATATTTGAAAAATCCAAAAAAAATCGAAAAGATTCTTGAAACAGTTGAAAGAACGATTTCTCACCCAAGCGGATGGAAATAATAATAGAGCACTAGTAAAAGGGAGGTAACCCATAACACCATATTTGTTCTATAGAAGTTCTTTGTTTTTTCATCAAAAAAAAAATCCTTGGGACTAATTTTAGCCATTTAGCATATTTTCTTAGTTTGAGAGGGTTATGCTTGTAGATATTTTTTATTCTCGACAAAATTTTGACACAAAATTTTTTTTTGCATTTTTTTCATTACTACTTTATATCATCTCTTCGTTTCGAATTTTGAAGCGCTTTGCACTCTCATCGAATTGACTTCAGTGGGTAAATTTTCAAGAGTGAAGTACCCAAAGAGTCCTCAACTTATTTTACTCTATCGCATCAGTATAGGTGTAAAATAATTCGAATGATTGTCCTTTATTTGATAAAATTACTCGTGACACGAAGAAATATGGGCGTTCTAGAGTACTTCCCTTTATAGTGCCCTAATAATAACCCCCACAAGTTCGGTGGACGGCACTATAGGTAATTTTGTAGAGGATAAGTAGAAGATTCCAGTTTCCTTATTGAGTGTAGAGAGATTAGTGGCATTGTTGGCAAGTCTGTATATGCACCTACGATAAATTCAGCTCCAGTAATGTGGCCATGGTGCTTACGTTTATTTGATTTTTTTCTTTTCTAAAAATTATTTCCTTAATCTGTACCAGTCTACTTGTTTCGTTTTCCCGCTATGTTAGATTATTACCGAATTCCGAATTGCGTGCGTAAATTCACGAAACTAGTTAATTATCTGTGCTCGAGTTGAAGTACTTAAATTTAACGATTAACTAACGTGTTATTAGCGGGGCGAACATGTCATTGTTATGTTTCTCAATCGGAATATTCTGGGCGGATTTTTACTTGAGTATTTTTTATATTTTTTTTTTTATTATTAATTAACCAATTGCATTTGGTAATGAACTCCGTGTCGTGCCGTCGACTCGGAAAATTTATGCAATACTTTACGCGTCGGGGCGACGGAAATTAATTGCGGTACGTGAAATTCGACTTTGGTCGAGTAACCGACGAGCGATCGAGATTGCCGCGAATTAAACCGTATTAAAGTTGTTTCGCGTAACGTTCGCGAGTGTGTACGAAAACGATGCCAATAAATGGATACGGATGCGATTCGCAGCGTCTGAATGTTACGTACGCTTATGCGGTATTACGATTATGTCGCCTCGCGGACACGTAACTAGTGACTGGTCGAGCTCTACATATTTAAAACCATCGAATAAGCTTTTCGCACGAAGGAAAGCTCAGTGTTACCTAGCGTCGAAATACGTATCGAGCGAAATTTCGCGTCAACCAGTACCACGTATTAACGCATTTTTTAACGCTGATCAGCGTCTAATGGAATTTCAAGGCAGCGTATACGTACGTTGGTGTTACGTACGTGCGATTGTTCGCGACGCTGTGGCGCGCGAAATTTACCGAATATCTCGAACGTACGTTTTTCACGGTGTTTTCGCTAGCTGCGAGCAGTTGCGAGTGAAGAACGAAATGAATTGCGTATTCGTAACGGTTTTTTTTTTTTTGGAAGGGGGGTATAAGCGACGAAAGAGGAGGTTCGAATGTTAGAATTTGAAACTTAAAGTTGTTTAATTGCTGCGTGAATTTTGACGCTGAAATACGATTACTTGGATGAAATAATGGAGAAAATACGAAAGCCATTTGGATGCGTAGGTTTTCGTTTGTATTTTATTTGTCGGTTTGAAAGTAAGGGTTTTTTCGCCTGTTTGGAAAATTTTCGGGCTTCGGTGACTGGAAAATTTACGAGTGTTTGAATGGAATTTTTTCTTCGCTCCAACGTGGTAGAGAGTAACTTTTTGCTTTTTTGATAATGTCGTGAAATTTGAAAAGGCGAATGTTTGCTTCAAAGTTGATTGTTCAGTTGGCGCTTTATTGGTGAAAGAATGGTTTTTTGCAGGTATTGGAATCAGAGAAAAAAAAGTATTATGTACACTGTACAGGGTGTTCCACCTCGATTTGTATTCCTTCATACCTCATGTAGGGCTATTTGTATGACGTTCATGCATGATGAGTTGTCCACCCTATTCGCCGAAGGGGCTGAGGTGCAGGAGTTGAAATTTTTTTTTTTATTATTCTGAAGATGATCTACTTTGAAAATGTTTATTTCGTTATTCAAGGCAGATAGAGATATGCTGTTTGCGCCGAAATATGGTGTATACGATGTGTAGTATTAATGACAAAAAATTTATCTCGGTGGAACGAGTAGGTGAGCAGGTGTGATGAAAAAAATTTGAAAAACTGTACAAAGTGATGCCGTCCAGTAATGGCCAAACGTTGTAATAGCCTGTTTATTTATTTCGCAAATATAATATTATGAGATTTTATGTGTTTTTAAACTACAATTTCTGTAATTTTTTCATATTTTTTGCAAATTTAAGATAATTTTTCAACATATTTTTTTTTAGCTGAGTTTTTAACAAAACGATAGCTATTACAGCCTACCTGATTTGGGAAGGGAAGGTCGGGGGAGGGTGGGGTCTTCAAATCTTTGCGTTTCAGACCATTTGTAATCATCTGGCAAATGTCCAACTTTTTGGTATATATATATATATATATAGATTTATCTATGGATAAAGTGGCATCATTTTTCGTTGTCTAAAGGTAAAGTGGCATCTTTTTTACAAAGTGGCATCTTTTTTTTGATGCCACTTTACCATCACATTGCTCATCGATTCAGCTATGTGTCATGACGTCACTGGTGTGGTTATTTGGGTGATGCCACTTTACCACTAATATTCTACTTTTCATATAAAAAAATTTTTTTCGGTCTACGGTCGTAGTAGCCTCATTTTTTTGATGTTTACAGGTAAAGTGGCATCATTTTAAAAATTTGTTTCCAAGGAAACCTATGAAATTATACATTCCGTTCGCCACTGCGATGTCGTTAACGTGACATTAGATGCACTTCTGAGGAATGTGCAAAGTGATGCCACTTTAACCATAGATCACTATATATATATTTTTTTCCCCCACGTGTAGTGCCGGCGAGTATTCATAAAATTCGCTCAAAATTTGGTGAGGGACTCTTCTTGAAAATGCGCAAAAATAGTTTTTTTGTTTTTTCGATTAATTTCAAAATGGCGGATCACTCAAATTTTGAGGGGGCTGGAGAAGCGGCAAATAGCTCAAATTTTTCGTTTTTGATTTCATATGAAAGAGTGAGTCACGGATATTAACATATCCAAATTTCAGCTTCTTAAGTGCATATTGAGAGGAGTTAGATTAAAAAACGGTTTTTTGAGTCATGAAATTTCTTGAATCTTCCATATCTCCCCACCAAATCAAGTTGAAGAGGTCAAATTTTGTGTGTGAGGTTAGTTGGTGACCACAATATGAGCTCTTGAATTTGGATCAAAATGGATTCAAAATGGCGGATTATCAAAATTTTGAGTAGAGCTTGAGGAGCCTCAAGTTGGTAAAAATGTAATTAATATGAATTCATATGGTTATTGGGGATAAGTTGTATACTATATCCCGAATTCACTTCCATACATGATGTTGGAGGGGTGAAGGCGGGGTTATCAACCTAAAATAATGGTGGGGGTACAGGAGGGGTCGAAAATTTTTTATTGCTGTGTCATATGATAAAATGAGCCCAAGTGACAAACGTATTTTGATTTTAGCTTCCTCAGTGATTTTGGAGGGGAGTTAGAGCAAAAAACGGCTTTTGGAGGGGAAATTGCTGCAGGAAATTTCATTAATCTTCCATATCTCATCACCAAATCGGCCTAGAATGGTCAAACTTTGTGTGTAGGATTAGTTTGTGACCAGAATATAACCACTTAAATTTGAGTCAAAATGGATCCAAACTGGCGGATTTACAAAATTTGAAGATAATTTGAGGACCCTCAAATAGTTATAATTTGAGAAATATGTGTTCGCATGATTATTTCATGGCAAGAAATACTACATTTGTGCCAAATTGAACTTCTTAAGTGTTTTTGGAAAGGATAGGGTAGGGGTTTTCAGACTTGGTATTGGGTGTGGCCTGTAGTAATGAACGGTTAAGCAAGGTTACAAGCCCCAGTTAAAAACTCAGCTCCAGTAATGCGGCATGGCTGCTTACGTTTTTTTTTTATTTGTGAACCTGCTTTTATCCTCTGTTATATTTTTTGGGCAAATGTACCCCGAGTGTCTCAAAACGCCGGTAACTTTTGTTGTGCGCGAATTTTCCATGATCTTTTTTCGATTTTTTTTTTTTTTTTAAATCTTTGAATTTTAGACGAATTATAATCAACTGACTGTTGTCTAACGTTTTGATTTATGTCGTGCGACCCATCGACATGCAGATAGGCATAGCGCCGAATTCCCTTGAGCAATATGAAATTTGTCATGATTTGTTTCTTCGATTTTTTTTATTTTTCTGTTGGAAAAAAAAAGTCATCCTTATTTTTTTCATAATGGAATAGATGATAGAAAATTAATTTCTTTTCTGGTTCATTACTTTTGCATGTGTGCTTAGTTTTTGATTTTTTTTGGGGGGGAAGGGAAGGACAGTGATTCTTTGCTGATAACTTTTGAAATTGTATCATTTAGGGCCCTCTTGAAAAATTGCACCCTGCATATGTTGTGGGTGATAGGTGTTTCCAAAGTAGCTTGAATATCGAGAACAAAAATTGTAAAAAAAGCAAAATTTTTCGATTTTTCGTAAAAATAAAACTTGGTAATTTTTACATCTCAAACTGAAGGTGGTAGGATTGTAGCATTAAAAAAAACATATCATGGTTACAGTGTAGTTTTATTGATAATAAAATGACTGTTTGTAGGAATGGTAGAGGGGAGGTATAACTGCAGAACTAATGATAAAACATCGTGAAAAATTGCTAAATTTTTTAATCTTTCGTAATCAACTTTCAAAATTGTTCCATTGAAGAAACCTATTTCTTAATTATTATTGATATATCCTTTATACATTATGGGAGATGCGCGCTTCTTCAATAGCTGGGATATTGATAAAAAAAAAAAAAAAAATTAGGAAAAAAAGAAAAATGTTTGGAATACGAATTTCTCAATTTTTTTTCTCAATATTCATTCTGTTTGAGAAGAGTTTTTTATCACGTTTATCGCAGGTTACGTATTTTTTCAAAAAAATCTCCCTCCCCCCAACCTTTATCGAAATACTCATATAAGGGTAGTTGATTCCACAATCTTTAGAATAAAGGGTCTAGTGAGTTTCAGATGCAAATTTCAATATTCAGCATTTTTGAGGAAAAATTTCGATGTTTTTTTCTATTTGATTATTAATTTTATTGTAATACTCATTTTTTAATAATCTTATATTTTAGGGCATCTCTACGTAGCGCTGTCGGCTAATTATGAGTAGATCATCAACTGCACTTCCATCTATGCTCATATTGCTCATAGAATAAAATTAATGATATACAATTGAATTTAAAATTAGAATTTTCATAATTTATGTGTTGTGTGTTTGTGGGTGGGAGGGAGAGGAGGAAGTGTAAAATAAATGATAGAATTCCTTGAAAATTTTAACATGCATTTTTTCAGTATAGCTTGAAAAATTTTCTTAGAGGGGAAGAGAGAGGTTTTAAAATATTAATTCATTATTTTTTTTTTTAATTCCGTCCTGAAAACAGTATCTTCTTATTCAATATAAAAAAAGATTAACATTGCGTTTAGAAGTCTCGCTTCTTATAAGAAGCTGCAACTACCCTAAAATATAAAATGTTATATTTGGGTCAAAATTTAACCAAAATTACGGTAATTGTAAAATTTAAAGATGTCAGTCAACATCATTGTATGCAAATCTGAATATTCGCAAATTAAAAACTCACCCTTGTAATGCAGCATGGCTACTTACGAGGGAATGGTCAGAATTGTCCATCGCCAATTTCGTTGGTAGGTAGCCTATCTTGTAGTACTTGAGGAGTAAACCAACGCGCCATATTCAGTTTCTCGGAAAGGAAGCTTATTTGGAGAAGCAGGGTTGCCAAACGTTGAAAATCAAAAATTCCTTATTATTTGAAAAAATATTTCTTAATGTTAATCATTAGAAATTGTAGAACTATTTAATAAAAAGTCATGTCATGTTTTCATATCGAAGTAAGGAAAGTGTACTTATAAAGGTATACCTATAATTTTGATCACTATTTACTTTTTTGGCGGGTAAATGGTAATTTGAATTTTGCGTTTCTTTTTTATTTGTTGTTGTTTATTTTTATTTTTTTAATGCCAATTCAGGTGATAAATTAAAGATCTATGAGATTAGATTCTATTCAAGTGCGTGTGGAGGGGAAAACTCGAAATTTCGAAATCTTTTTCTCGAGACATCCCGAAGTATTTTCCATCTACCCCTCAGCACCCCTCAACGACTTCTCCGAATTCTTTCGTAAACGGGTAAACGCTATCAGAACTTTCCAACGAACTGAACACAACCGCTGGCTGCTCAAGTACTGGCACGAAGCTAAAAGTGAAAGAAAAACACCCAATACCTACATTCGAGCCTATACATTAGTCACGAAAATCGAAACGCCGTGCCAACCGTTCCAACTAGGGGGAGCAATGTTTACGCGCGTGATTCATCGCCAGCCATCATTTGCGTAGCAGCGTCGACCAAAAGTACCAAAACAAAAGCAATCTTCGAACATACTTCGGCGCGAGATTTTTTCATCCCTTCGTTTACGTATACGCAGTCGAGCGAGAATTAATAATTCACCGTTTAAAAAAGTCTTTTTGAGAAAACCAAGCTGAAAAAATTCATCGATGACCGGATTTGGATAAAAAAAAAACTTTCATCAAACTTCGCAAATGAAATGAATTTTTTTTTTACTTGAATCGAATCGTCGAAGAAAATTCGTCGTCAGTGTTAAAAACCTCGCTACCTTGAAGCAAGATGGTGAAAAAAAACTGTTCCTTTTTCGTCCATCTATATAGTGAGTTCTCCGTATCGAACCTTTTTTTCACTACGTTTTATTCAAGGTCTTCTACGTAGAATAAAATGAAAGTGGAAAATACTTAGTATTAAAAATTAACTTTCATTTTTTTCGTTTATTTTACGCGAGCTTTTCGTATAACCTTGTTCGAAGCGAACTTCGGTTAACGATTTTTTTCACCGCGTAGATATTCGATAGAATGACCCTCCCTCCCATCTCTTTCTCATTCTTTTTTGTAGTACTGGGGAATTCGCGTAAGAGCGTAAGTTCAAGATGATTGTGTACAAAATAATGGTTCTAAAAAATATTTCGATTACATAGAAATAGACTGAGCGTTCTATGAAAAAATTTCTGCCTAAATAAATAAACATTGAGAGAACAAAATGTTTCTGCGCATGCGCGAATTCACATTATGAGCTGCGCATGCGCAGATACACTTTGGTCTCACCAGTGCTAATTTACTTTGGCAGAAATAAAATTAGAGATGTTTGCTTTACAATCGATCAGTTGCGTGCAGAGCTCTTTAATTTACTGTGGCAAGAAGGTATCAAATCCACTCACCAATCTATCCATTAAAAAAAAAAAATTCCTGTTTCAAAATATGATTTAATTAACCGACTATTATTCTACCCACAACTACCCCATGTGGACACTTTGGCTGAAAGATATTCTGTTTCTGTTCCTACGTAGCAAATAAGTAGACAAAAAACACCATTTTGAGCTAATACATGTCTTATGAACATCTTATAGATATACTTTCAAGCTGAGCTTGAATTAATGTCGAATAGATATCAATAGACATCAATATCTTTTTCTAATTAATGAAAAATTTTGACATCTATTTGACATTAATTGAAGCTCAACTCGAATATGACATGTATAAGCCCAAAACGGTGTTTTTTGTATATGTGTTTGCCACAGAGATGCGCACGTATGAAAACTACACACCCACCCATCCACCTTTGCTCCGTTGTTTCATCGAGGACTCCACCTACCATCAAAATTTGAGTGAACTACACTTGTGAGGCGAATAAATAAAGGTTGTTTTGCACAATTCCACCAAGAGTGTCTCGGCACATTTTCAGCAATTTTCATCCTTATCCATTGGTGTTAGGCGTGAGGAAAATTATATATATACATATACATATATGTCACTATCCTTGTCAGACCCTGAACGGTAGATACCAAACAGACGTTCCGAGACCCTGTCTTATTTAAAGAGCTGGAGAAGCGTGTGTGAGCTTTTTTGGAAACCACTTGAACATGGCATTTTGGGAACCTTTAGAGGGGTAAGAAAAATTCGAAATTTTCGTATACAATGGTATGCAACGGTTCTTATGAGGCAAGCTTCATATTTAATACTATCCTTGTCAAGCTCAGGTTAGTCTCTCCGGGCTTCCCAACGTTTGTATAAAACTAAAAGCTATGTACGGTCAAATATATGCACAAAACGTTGAGACCCAGAAAGGGTCTCGCAACGTAGGATCGGGTCTCACTTTACCGTAGCATACCTATGTATATATGTATATGTATATTGATGCCGCTGTCAATCCGAGACATACGGTATGATATATACAACTCGAGACCCACTCCCACTTGAAAAGCTGGAGCATTTCGCAATTCACAAAAATGTAGCTTTTTTGAGAACCTTAAGGTGTAAGGAAAATCTTTGAATTTAGTTATAGAAAAAACGTGAAGCAGTAATTTGGGACCCAGTTCGGATTTGCCGCTATCCACCTGGGACCCGAAGTAGCACCATATAGTATACCGGGTCTCACATAGTAATAATTTGTGTACAAACATATACATATAGATATGCTGATACCATTCCGAGACCCATGCAAAAATTCGCCAAACAATTATAGGTATGCAACTTGCAAAGAAATGACCTCTAACGCGGTAAAACGGGTCTCGGATATGCGTATATATATATATATTTCCCCACGTATCTTTGTCGTCACCTTTCATAAACAGTACCTTTTCGTCACCATGCTTAATAAGCTTGCTGGAGGTGTATACATCTCATATTTATTTCCAGCATGTTTATCATAGTGGTTGCCGCTTTTACGCCATTCAATTTGAATGTATTTAGTTTATATAAAAAAATATAGAGAGAAGGCATCATTTGTTTCCAATTATGCAACCGACTTCTTCGTCACCCCTGTGTATATGGAAATATATCCTTAGTTTTTCTCCGTCACCAGCGTAGTTGCCAGATTGATGGGTGACAATTTGGCGGCGTTCGCCAAGTTACGACTTACAGGGAGCATTTTATACACGCCAACACACATACCCAATACTAAAATGTTGTTTGTAAATAAAATTCCATTTTTTTTTTTAATTTATTTTTTATTCAGTTTTTTAAAATTGAACTTACTGCTTAATGAAAAAGTAAAAAAAAATAACTACAATAATTAATTAAACATTCTCAGGGTTATCATATTACTCTTCTCTCAAAAAAATCAGTGGTTGATTCATTTCAGGCATAGTGTCTACCAGCCGAAAAAAGAACGAAATTACGAAAAAGGTGGGTACGAAATTTGAAAATGACCCAAAAATGTACGAAAACCAGTCGATAATGTACGAAATTTACGAAATTTAATAGAAAGTAATTATGTTTTCAAAATGAAAGAAAAGAAGGCAAAATTCAGGTGAAGAAAACCTTACTTAAAAAATTTTGAATAAAATACTCAAAATATATCGTACGAAAAAAATATGAAATTTTGTTTTTCGGATTTGGTAGACACCATGTTTCAGGGCTGCGTGAATAATAAAGAACAAAGAGCGAAAAATTGCAAAAAATTTGAAGAATGAGAATGAAAGCGAACTTTGAGTGCTTTAAAAGAACGGAAAAAAGGAGGAAAAGAAAATTAAAGAATGAAAACAATAATTTCTGTTTTTGGCAATCCTTAAAGCATTTTGACTTATTTCAACGAATACTCAGCTGAATAAACCTACCATACTTTTGATGAATATTATTTGAAACTGAGAACATTTCCTGAAATTTTATCTGAAATTGTTGAATTCTCATAAAAATGTTTTCATAATACATTTTTAAGGAAAAAATGAAAGTTCTTAGACTCGAGCGCAAAATGGAAAAAAATTATCAAAATACGTGTAAATGTTCCTAAATTTTACACTAAAATTCAAACGAGAACATAATGAGCACTAATAGAAGCCGATGATAGACATAAGTAGAAGAAAATGTTACGTGAATTTTGAACGCTCGTTAGGTTCTCGTTTGAGGCGCTGCTTTGGAAAATAAGTTGGTAAATGCAAAAAGGTTGATTTTTTAATAAAAAAATGAAAAAATTGGAAAACAAATGCTAAATACCCTCAAACAAAGTCTCTAAAACAATATATTATAATTTCAAATCATTTCGTTGGGTTATTTTTGAGAAAAACACAACGAAATGATTTGAAATTATAATATATTGTTTTAGAGACTTTGTTTGAGGGTATTCAGCATTTACTTTTCCAATTTTTTCATTTTTTTATTAAAAAATCAACCTTTTCGCATTTATCTACTTATTTTCCAAAGCACCACCTTAAATTTTGATTTTAATTACTTGCAATGGAGAAAACAAGAGGTGGAAAATTTGTTCAGTTAGCGCTCGAAACTGAAGTAAAATCTTTTGAAAAACAAGGTAAGTTGACATTGAAATTTTACCAATACGTTATAATTTTGTATTTGTTTCTCTAAGATCACGTGCATGATTCTAAAAAGCTGAGGGTTCATCAGATTAAAAGTAATAATTTATTATAATTAATTAAGGGTTTTATTGGTACAAAGGTTTAAAGTCATGGCGTGAACCTGATTAATTCACAGTAGTGAAAAATAAAATTGAATCTAAAAAAATTACCTCAATTTCGAAAAATTTTCGTCAAAATTTTGCATGTTCACAATGTTGTTCATCAATTTGAACACTTTATCTAGATTTTTTCAAAAAATACCAAATAAAAAATTCTGGAATGCTAGGAAAAAATTATTAAATTTTTGAGGTTGGTAATTAAAAGAAAATTTCTCATTTTTTTATGATTTTAATTAATATACAGGAAAATTTACACGTGTTTTGCTAATTTTTTTCCATTTTACGCTCGAGTCTAAGAACTTTCATTCTTTCCTGAAAAATATATTACGAAAATATTTTTCTGAAAATTCAACAATTTCTGATAAAATTTCAGGAAATGTTCTCAATTTGAAATAATATTCATCAAATGTTTGATAGGTTTATTCAGCTGAGTATTTCATCTAATGCTTAATTGAAATTACATTTCTTTGAAATGTGCTTAGTACGTTTTCAACGTTGAAATAAGTCAAAGTGCTTTAGGGATTGCCAAAAACACAAATTATTGTTTTCCTTCTTTAATTTTCTTGTTCTTCCTTTTTCCATTCTTTTAAAGCTCTCAAAGTTCGCTTTCATTCTCATTCTTCAAATTTTTTGTAATTTTTTGCTCTTCGTTCTTTATTGTTCTCGCAGCCCTGAAATGAATCGTAACCACTGATTTTTTATAAGGCAAGAATAAAGTTATTACTGAAGGAATGTTTGATTAATTATTATAGTGATGTTTTTTTACTTTTTTATTAAGCGTTATTAATAATATCGATCTCGATATAAAATTGTAAGTTTGATTTTAAACTAGAAGATACTACTAAAGTATCTTGAAAGCGGTCTTTACCCAATTATACTATTTTAAAGCAAGTTTTTCGAATAATTAATTTTTTTACATAAATAGGGTAAATAAATTTTCTAAAATTCAACCGTTCTACCAATTCCACTCATCCTAAATTTCATCAAGTATCATATAAAAAACATGACCTCACGTAATTTATACTTTTATAATCTAAAACTCGGAATTGTGTGAGGTCAGGTCATTTCATGTTCAAACAGCTCTAAAAAAACAATAATTTCACACGGCTTCTAAAAGAAACGTGACTTCGCGTTGAATTATACTTCCTCACGGTCACATGCTTTCGAGTTTGCCTCCTCCGATTCGAGGTGAACTATACTCATTTTTAAAATTTATATTTTAAATCGTGAATTAAAATTACGTGACGTCACGTTACCTCGTGTTTAATCGACTTCAAAAATCAATCAACTCTAAAAACCTATTCATGTACTCATTCTACCACTCTCCAAAATTTCGAGTCACTCTGTCAAGTTTTACTTTAATTATAGTGAGAGAACTAACGTTTACAAAAAAAAAGTGACCTCATGTTAAATCACCCTTCCCCAAGTTGAAAAACTAACAATAGCTGAAAGTCTAAAAACTCTGTCTATCCCCATAATTTGGTGTCGATCGATCTCAACTCAAGCCCCGTCACATCATGTCACGCCAACTCACATCCACTCACGTCCAGGGAACCGTCAATTCCAAGACTACTACGTCTATTCTTTCGGCCATCTGCACCATATTCTGATAAATTTTTGATACAAAGGGAAAAACCGTGACCTCACGCTTGATTGAATCAACTTACTCGATCTATCAAGTTTTACCGGAGTTACTTTAAAAGTAAAGTTCGCTAAAAACTGAATAAAAAAAAATAAGAAAAAAATGGAATTTTATTCGCAAAAATGATTTCAGTATTTCAATTTTAAAAAAGTGAACGGAGAATGGAAAAGAGTGAGTTCGATAAATCATTCATTACACAAAATGTTCTCATAAATTTGTGACGGCGATATACTCTCCTGAAAAAAGATCACGCAGTGTGTGTGTATAAAATTAGAAAGGTACGCGATGTTTTTGTCACTGCAGCGTTGCCACGAATAGGTGATGTATACAACCCGTTCATTATACGGAAACGTATGCGCTGTAACATTATCTCTATGTATACACAGGTAGCGCTACGTGGTGGAGGTTGGTGGAACTACCATTTTGAAATCTGTATATCGTAGGTGTATACATGACTTTTTCGTCACCATACAAAAATTTGCCATTCGACTCCTTAGGGTGTGAAACGGATTTTAAACTTGGTATACACAGGGATACGTTTTCGTCACCGGGTTGACGCGTTTGCCTCCGATTTCGGTGACGGAGACGATCAGCGCTTATATAAAAGGTGACGCCAAGGTACTGTTGCCATATATATATACACACACCATGCGACCTATCAAACTCTTTACTTGGGTGAAAAAACGTTTTAATTTCGGTAACACTGTTTCATGACAAAAAGCGATGAACAGAATCAAAGTTAATTTTCAGTCATTTCTTTTTTGTTCGTGACTTTTCGCTATAGAACAGTGGTTGCCAACATCTAGTCATGATGTTTTCTTTTACTAGAATAAGGAATTAGTGCTCAGGATTCGATGGATCGCACAGCATACCAAGAAGTTGGACGTAACCGTATGATTACAAATGACCTGAACAGGAAGATATAAAATGCCCCCCCCCCTTTTTAACCAAATCAGGTAAACTGCGAAAGCTATCGTTTGAAATTGAAAACTCGGCTGAAAAATTCGTAATTTCAATTT